>JBAGKK010069377.1:0-27524 GCA_037177015.1 Euceroptres primus
TATTCTTTTTTCAGTTTTAACCTTTGATTAGTGTCATAAGAAGTTTTCGGTAATAAGAGGTCCAAATAAACAAAAACGAATTAAATATAAAAAATATAATCGGCAACGTTTCGGATATATACATATATTTATATATTTCTCAAGAAAATGCACTTTACAGAAAAAGGTTCATTTTAAAATTACCCAAAATCTCACTTTTCGGTTTTGTAGAGACAAATATAATTCCATCGAAAAAAGAGGAAGAAGAAAGGAAAGTTGTGAACCATTTTCTGTAAAGTTTATTTTGTTTATTGAGAAGTGTAGATTCTTAATAATTTAAACAAATTAATTAATCATATTCCATAACTTGAGACCTGAAATCTGTTCTTTGAGAAATTGATTTTTATGAAAAATTAAAATGCAAAACAAAAAATAGCTCTTCATCTTTATGCTTTTTAAAATAATTTTTCTAGAAGGAATCATTAAAAATATTTTAACAAAAGGAGAAATCCTTTTAAACTTGAATATATGACATTTGACATTTCATGAGACTATTTTAAAGCAAGCATCCCTCTAAAGTAAGCTAATATTCTTTCTCCTTTGCCCTTGGTAATCCGATATTGCCTTTGTGTCCTTATCGCATTTCCAGATTGAATCGCGCGATAATTAGCAGTTAATTCACTCGCTAGTCACTTTCTTGACTCCTGCCTTACTATTCTTTTCGGTTTTAAAGGCCAATAAACAAAGTAATGGGTCTCGCATATTTTTTCCAACAATAAGTCACAAAGGAGGGTGATCGCGTGTCTCGATAGTATAGGGAGTCACCCTATAAGGGTGAATTTTGGCTTAGCGTGGTTCTTAACTTATAAAGTGTGTCGGTTGACGTGACCATAGATCTAGACCCTGAAAATCATATGTTAAGGCATTTCTGGTCGGATTTTTTTATCTCCCTTAGGCTGGAAGTACCAGAATACTAAAACTGAGCAGACCTAGTTGGGAAAAGTGCCAAGTCGATGCCACTAATGTAGAAACGATGTTCATTAAATCCTCAATAGAAGATGTATATGATGAATTTCGAACGATCCCTGCAGCTGACTCTTTGGTAAGCTTGAATTTATCACACCAAGCTGGATTGAAGCTGGCTCCTGTCTGAACGGCTGACGCTGAGTTAGGAATTCAATCTTTGCCTATATATGTAAATACTAGTCATATACTGAACACTGCCACCAGTTATCGAGTAAACTCTCGTCAGCATGGCTTAATAACAAACTGGATTATTTCATATCTGTCATGCAAAGTCTGAAGCTGCAACTCTCGCGATTCTAGACTAATTATTCATATCGCACTATGTCTAGGAAGCAATTTCCTTAATTATTTCTACTCGAATTAATCTCTTTCTTTGCTATCGAAAACTCAAGATTTCTTCTTTTTTCATCTTTTACTTTTGTGTACCCTTTTATGCACACTTCTATGTGCACTTTCATGCGTACCTTTACTTTTATGTGCACAAATTTAAAATTGCAAAGACTCCCTTTTACATAAAAAGTATTCATGTAAAAAATAGGACCTCCTTGGAAGAGAACATTTATTCTACTTGAGTATTTTTCGTTCTTTCAAGTCCATTAAACTCTCTTTAATTTTTTTTTGTTTTTGCTTTAACGCCCTGCACATCGAGCAACCTGACAACGTTCGCACATAAAGTGCAGACTAAATGTAGTGTTCAGTTTGGGATGAGAAAGTGAGTTTTTAAACGACCTGAAAACCAGCTTTTATTTTCGACTAAAAGTAACGGACGGAAAAATTATGGGGGTTGCAAATTAAGTTTTGGTTGTAAAAAATGAAATTAAGATCCATAATAAACTCTTGAAGTGATTTACACTGGAGAAAGATATAGTTAGATCAATCAAGATTTGTGATGACTTGACATTACATTTTTTATTCAAGCTAGAATGAATTAAGCTAGGCGTGAACTAATGTCTAGAATAATAATGTTGTCCCTGGGAATATGGAAAAAATACGTAGCACATTTTTCTTTCAGCCAACCGCTTTTTTTTATTCGAGAATAATAAATTTTCTTTCGAAGTGGAAAAAGTCGTGTTTTGTCAGACATTTCAGACTCGTTTTGTTCATTTGATATTGTCTGCAAAGTTTCAAAGATGAAAGATGAATTAAACACAGACAGTAAATATTAATTAAAGGAAGGAAATATATGATTATTTAATAATTTTAATAAATTAGATAACTTAAATTATTAATTTCAATCTTTAATGGTATTTAAAATCGTTTGTATTTTACACATTGAATTTTTTTTATGAGAAGTGTAAATTCTATTGATGAAGTGCTCTTTTGAAGTGACATTTGCTTGAACAAGTTATTGAAAGGAAAAGAAGACCTTAAACGATTTTGTAAAATTTAAAAAAGATTTATCTGAATTGGATCACCGCCAGAAAGTCCTTAACAAAGATTGAAATGAGTGGCTTTCCGGGTCTATTTAATAAATCCCACCTTTAAATCCACCGTCAATTAACGCTTAAAGCTTCAAATTGCAAAACTTGTGGAACAAAGAGAAAGAAAATCGATTTAATTCATTTAAATGAAGTATAAACATTTTTTCAATTTTATTTTTATCTAAGAATTCATGTATGATAGTAGAAATAAAATAAATTGCATAAATAAAATAAAATGCAATTAAGTGAAGTCAAACTTTTCTTCACAGTAAAGTTTTGCAATTAGCGTTGGCAGGTGGATTAACTAGGTGTAAAATAAAACTAAAATGAAACTAAATTTTACAACATTTTAACCTAATCTAAAATGAGTACATATTTCAGAGTAAAATCAACTGAGCAAAAATTTGTATTTCATGTTTTATTTTTATTTTCTATGGTCGTTTTACGAAATATTTTGAACACCGATAGTATTTTCTTATTATCATTAAAATTCACATCTTTGATTCTAGAAGAAGAATTTAATAGAACATTTTTTAAGTGTGAATAAAACATGAAACTACGAAGCAGAATATTTGTGAATAGGTAATATGAATAATAAATATATCTAGATTGAAATGACATGATTGGAATTTATTAGATTTAAATTTATAGAATAAAAACCCAATTCTTTGAAGATTAAGATGATATCCAAAAATTGTAGTAAATTTTCAGTAATTTTTATCCCCATAAGGTTCCTCTAAACATAATTCTAAACATATTACCTGCTATTTTCGTGTAAAATCAATAATGTTGAGAAAATTTTTAATTTCATCATTTACATTAATTAAACTTCACTAATCGGATTAAATTTCCTCCTGGGTACGTGCAAAATTATTGATTGTCAGCGTCAAATTTAAACTAACTTGGATCGAGCTTTTAATTGCCCTTCCGATTATAAATTTACAGCTTCAAACAAAGTGAGAATTAAATTCGAATATCAATCGCACTGCAAAATATGATCAATTTTCTCTACATTTTGTTACATGAGAAAATTTCTCTTTGACCCGGAAATTCAATAAAATTTTTTGTGCATAAAATAAATAGTTTTTAAAAAATAGGACACAGTAAAAGCAAAAATAAACTTCTTCTAAAGAAACGGATCAAATTAATAAATCCTTCACCAGAGGGAAGATTATCAAGTCCCCTTATCTCTCAATACATATTTCCAATATTCCACTCGTCACCAGATAACATAAAACTCCATTAAAAAAACTCATAATAAATCACCCAAACCCTCAACCACCGATAGTACCTGCAGGATCAGACACTTCTCACATATTATAGCTATCGTGAAAATGAAAAAGGACCACTTTATCCATTTGGAGTAAACTCCAGCCGTGATAGATGTCACGTAATCCAACCTTCGCTCCGTAGCATCAAGAATCCGGAGTCAGGGTCAGGATGCTTTGGTCTCTCATCGGACAAAAATAAAGAATCTAGAGACAGAGAGAAAAAACCAGAAAGCAGGAAAGAAGAAAGGAAGAAAGTTCGTTTCGTCTCGTCGCTTGCACGGAATGGAGACTAATATTGTAAACAAGCCGAGCGTGTAGTCGAGCCCGATTTTCCGATGTTGCTTTGGAAAAAGGAGAAAAAGTCTTCTTGAGAAGAGGTAACGACAGTAAAGAAAAAGAAAAAAGATCGTTTGAGGGGATAGGTTTAAGTGAAGGAGAGAGAGAGAAATAAGAAAAGAGGGAGAAAGGGGAAAATAAAGAGAGATAAAAATGTGAGAGACAACAGAGAAAGGGAGGAATATGCTAAAAACAAAAAAGAGAGCAATAAGGGAAAAAATCTAATAAAAAGCAGAGTAAAAAGAGAAAAAGAAAGCGAATAAGAAAATGAGAGACAGAAAAAGATAAAGGAAATAAATCAAAAAAAGGATCAAAATAAATAAATGAGTAGAAAGTATAAAAGGCAAAGTTTAAGGAAACAGAAAACAAAAACTGGCATGGCGAAAAGTAAAAGAGAAGCAAAAATAAGCAGAGGAAAGAATAAGTAACTAAAGATAGCAGGATATAATGTATGACAAGAATTTAATGAAAGATAAAGAGGTACGGGTTATTTAATTAATTAACAGAATGGACAAGGGGTAAGATAAAGTAAAAAGCAAAGGGACAGAATTACATTATGAAAAAGACAAAGGAAAAAAGGAAAGGAAACGACCCAACAAAAATCTGGATAATAAGAGAAAAAGCAGAAAAAAATTACAATAGAGACAAAAGAGAAGGAATGCAAGTATAGATAAAATAAGTGAATAAGCTAGCAGTGAATTCGATTTCTAGTATTTTCCCGTAGTCCATATTTTTTGGTGCTTATATTTTTGGTGCTTTTGGTTCTTCATGAACACTTCGCTTTTTCTTTATGATGAAATAGCAAATAGATAATTTGCTTCCTCATAAAGGAAGCATTAATTATTTGAATAAAATGGTACATTTTAATTTTTTTCAATATTATAAGTGATTTAAATTGTCTTACTCTTCAATAAAATGTGCGGTATTATTATAGGTCAATCAATTTGTTTTTAGTCAAGGAATTCTTTCTTTTAATGGTTGGACATTGAAAACTTAAAATTGTAAAAATTGTTTTAATAAAATTGTAAATTTCCATTTGTTTTAAATATTATATATGAACAAAATTTTCCTTATCTTCAATAAAATGTATTAATATTATAAGGTCAATGGATTCGTTTTGAGTCAAAAAATCTTTTTCTCTCATGCATCAACTGTGAATTACAATGAAAAAAGATTTAATTATAAAAATCGATTTTTTAAGTATTATAAAAGTGCTAGAAAAAAATTCAATTAATTTTTTAAAAATCCTTTTGTCTGATTTGAGATATTAGTAGTATAAATAAGTATAAATAGTATAAATAGTATAAAAAAAAAATAAATAGTATAAATAAGCCCTTCAAATTTCATGAAATTATCTACACCGTACTCACGTTATCGTGCTAACAAAAAAGTGTGACATACACAAACACACAGACACACACACACACACACATCCGGAAAATTGTTTAGAACATTGTATTAGACATTTACCAATTAATGAACGTTTAATTAAATGATTTTAAAATTTTTCGAAAATGTAACTATTACAAAATTTCCTCTATAAGGAAGCAAAAGGGAAAGAATTAAAGCAAAATAAAAGGCAAATAGGGGAATAAAGGAAAAGAATGTGGCAACTTGCAGGGCATATAAAGTGATACAAAGGCAGAAATAAGAGAAGATAAAAAATCAAATAACTAAAAACAGAAAGACAAATTAATAGAAAAAAAGAAGGAAACCGAACTTCAAACACGGCTATAAAGAGAAAAGACAAAGGCCATAGCTGGGACAGCATGGTGGTAAGTTCCTACCATTGTAAGACTAATTTAACCCAAATGCCAACTTAAAAAAAAAAGTTTTACATAAGCTATAAAAAAATTTTGAAAAATCAAGAAGTTAAATTTTCTCGAAAATGGCTCAATCAATTTCGATAGTTTAAATATATATTGTACAAGATATCACAGCGGTTCTAAAAAAAATGGAAAGTCAATTCTGGCAATTAGAAAGGAATAAAAGAAATTTTTAGTATCTTGAAAAACTTGTTTTCCTATGAAAGCTATTTGGTATCGCCGCAATTTTTTTCCTATAATACACTCACACTCTCAGTTACAACATATATTTTTGCGAGCATGATTCCAATGGTACTTCACAGTTAAAAAAATTTATTTTGTTGGCCTCTACAAAGTATGCGATTCCATGGAAACGAGGGGTGTTCTTAATTTTAACTCATGATTGTTTCTGAATGAGCATCATTCGAAACCACAGACCCGCTTTTGCATAGATTTTACTTTACATCTTGTATTTTCGATCTTTTTCGTGTGCTATTACATCCGCCACACAGTGTACCTAAAGCACTTTTTGTGGACAAAAGTCTGTCTACAAGCCAATTTTCGAAAGATTTTGATGTTTCTTTTTTTTTATGACCGTAAGGCTTCCAGGTAAAACAAGTCGGTGCAGAAAATTCACTTTGGCCAAATAAAAATTTTTTCTTTAACAACAAAATAAACAATATTTTTTTCCTAAGTTTTCAGATATACCTTTTTTTTAAAGATCTTCAAGTTGTCTAAAAAAGAGTTAAAGTCAGTGTGATAACTATCTAGCAACAATTTCCAGTAGGTTATAATAAGAAAAAAATTGTTTATAATATTTTAAAGGAATTAATGAACAAAAGCCATTTTCTCGTGATTCGCAATGGTTAGTTGTTTGAAATGCATAGTTTTTGTATAAAATATAAGAGAAATTAATGCCTAATTGCGATTAATTATGAATAGCTGCTGTTTGACAATTATTTTAAAAAATTTTATAAACAAATACACAGTTTTCGTATGTCAAAATGAATAGACACAATTTTTCGCAGAATCAATCAAAAATGTCCTGTCAAAGACTCCTTGCTGCCATATTTTTTAATTAACAACAACGGATAATTATTTAAACAATATTTATAAACAAAGTCACATTTTCAACATTATTCAACGAATAGGCCCAATTTTTTGCGGAACTATTTAAAAACGTATTGACAGTGACTCCTAGCTATAATTTGGTTTAAATTGATGAAATAAATTAATTATTTAAACAATTTTTATAAATAAATGCACATTTTGACCAGTTTTCTAAGAATAGGGACCATTTTCTTAGCGAAATCAACTAAAAATGTATTGCCAATAACTCTTTGCTATTATTCTTTGCCAATGGACAAGAGAAGTTAATTATTTAAACAATTTTTATAAATAAATGTACATTTTGGCTACTTTTGCATGAATAGGCTTATTTTTTTCGTGTAATAAACAAGAAATTTCTTACGAATCACTCCTTCTTATTATATTTGTTTAATTAACCAAAACCGTTGATTATTTAAACAATATTTATAAAAAAATTCACAGTTTGACCATGTTTCCATACTAAATATTAATTTTTTTACGGGATCAACAAGAAACGACTATCTGATTATTCCTTCTTGTCATATTTTTCTAATTAAGAAAAAGTATTGAGATACGATACCCAATAAATAGATAATTTGATAACCCTAATAACTAAAACCACATCACACTTTTCATAAATATATATATAATGACCTTGGTTTTTTAATAATTCCACCAAAAAAATCATATTTGTTATGGAAAAATGGTCAAACTGTAAATTCGTTTATAAATATTGTTTAAATAATCAACAGTTTTTTGGTTAATTGGACAAATATGACAAGAAGGAGTGATTGGTAAAGCAATTCTAGTTTATTCCACGAAAAAACCTATTCATTTGCCTATTCATGCAAAAGTGGTCAAAATGTACATTTATTTATAAAAATTGTTTAAATGATAATGACCTTGGTTTTTCAGTAATTTCACGAAAAAAAATATTTGTTATGGAAAAATGGTCAAACTGTAAATTCGTTTATAAATATTGTTTAAATAATCAACAGTTTTTTGGTTAATTGGACAAATATGACAAGGAGTCACTAGTAAGACATTTCTAGTTTATTCCACGAAAAAACATAAGCCTATTCATGCAAAAGTGGCCAAAATGTACATTTATTTATAAAAATTGTTTAAATAATTAACTGTTCTTGTCCACTGGCAAAGAATCATAGCAAAAAGTTATTGGCAATACATTTTTAGTTGATTTTGCTAAGAAAATAGAGCCTACTCTTGGAAAACTGGTCAAAATGTACATTTATTTATAAAAATTGAATTAATAATTAATGTGTTTTATCAATTTAAACAAAAGTACAGCTAGGAATTACTGGCAATACATTTTTAAGTTATTCCGCAAAAAAAATTGGGCCTATTCGTGGAATAATGTTGAAAATGTGACTTTTTTTATAAAAATTGTTAAATAATTAACAGTTGTTGTTAATTTTAAAAAAATGGCAGCAAGGAGTCTTTGGTAGGACATTTTTGGTTGATTCTGCAAAAAAATTGAGCCTGTTCATTGTGACTTACGAAAACTGTGTATTTGTTTATAAAAATTGTTTAACTAATTGTGTGACAGAGCTATACTTAACTAATCGCAATTAGACATTAATTTCTCTTATATTTTATACAAAAACTAAAAATTTCAACCAACTAATAGTTGTTACACTGACTTAAGCTCTTTTTTAGTCAATTTGAAGATCTTTAAAAAAAGTTACATCTGAAAAGTTAGGAAAAAAATATTGTTTATTTTGTTGCAAAATAAAAAAATTTTTGTTTGGCCAAAGTAAATTTTCTGTACCGACTTGTTTTACCTTGAAGCCTTACGGTCATTCAAAAAAAGAAACATCAAAATCTATTGAAAATTGGCTTGTGGGTAGACTTTTGTCCACAAAAAGTGTTTTTGGCCGTGTGGCGGATGTAATAGCACACAAAAAATATCAAAAATACAAGATGTAAAGTAAAATCTATGCAAAAGCGTGTCTATCGTTTCGAATGATGCTCATTTAAGTCATGAGTTAAAATTAAGAAGATCCCTCGTTTCAATGGAATCGCATACTTTGTAGAGGCCAACAAAATAATTTTTTTTAACTGTGAAGTACCATTGGAATCATGCTCGCAAAAATATATGTTGTTACTCAGGGTGTGAGTGTATTATAGCAAAAAAAATTGCGACGATACCAAATAACTTTCATAGGAACACAATTTTTTCAAGATCCTAAAAATTTCTTTTATTCCTTTCTAATTGCCAGAATTGACTTTCCATTTTTTTTAGAATCGCTGTGATATCTTGTACAGTATATATTTAAGCTATCGAAATGTAAAAATTTTTTTTTAAGTTGGCATTTGGGGTAAATTAGTCTTATAATGGTAGAAACTTACCACCATGCTGACCCAGCTATGGCCGTTGTCTTTTCTCTTTATTTCCGTGTTTGACGTTCGGTTTCCTTCTTTTTTTCTATTAATTTATGTCTTTTTGTTTTTAGTTATTTATTTTTCCATCCTCTCTTATTTCTGCCTTTGTATCACTTTATATGCCCTGTAAGTCGCCACATTCTTTTCCTTTCTTCCCCTATTTGCCTTTTATTTTGCTTTAATTCTTTCCCTTTTGCTTCCTTATAGAGGAAGTTTTGTAATAGTTACATTTACGAAAAATTTTTAAATCATTTAATTAAATGTTCATTAATTGGTAAATGTCTAATACAATGTTCTGAACCATTGCCCGGATTTTTTTAAGTTGGCACTCGGGATAAATTAGTCTTATAATGATAGAAACTTACCACCCAAATATGAAGCAAACTGAACTGATTTTTCAAAAATGTTTGATAACTTTTATAAACAATTGTCCGAATTTTTTTGGAAGTTGGCACTCGATGTAAATCAGTCTTATAATGATAGAAGCTTACCACCCAAATATGAAGCAAACTGAACTGATTTTTCAAAATTTTTTATAACTTTTGTAAAAATTTTTTTTTGAAGTTGGCACTTGAGGTAAATTAGTCTTATAATAATAGACTATGGCCTTTCGACGACTTGCAAGGCAAAAAGTGAAGATCAAACACAAATAAGAGAAGATAAGAACAGACAGAAAACAGAAAACCATAACTTTTGGAGGAAAGTCAAAGAAAGAGTCGAAGACATGAAAAGGCAAGCAGAGAAGGAAAAAAGGAAAGACAAAGCAAGAAATAAAGAGAGAAACTAAGAAGGAAAAAAGCAAATAAAGAAAGAAATAAAGCATCAAAAAATAGAGAAAGGGAGGGAACGGATCCAAGGGGAGAAAACGATTGCGTGGGGTGATGGTGGTGGTGAGAAGCGATGGGATGGATTTTGTCGAGAATGGCCAAGGGGCAAAAGGGGGTGAATTGAGGGGGTGGTTCGAGAGTGTATAGATGAGGGCTGAGGGGTGGAGTGAGGGGGGCAGGAGAGAGGAAGGATAGGACCGACGCAGTCCTATCGGGAGCGTCGCGGCGTGTAGACGCTCGTCACGACTTCGTCCACCGTCGCGAAGTCGTTGTCGACGTCGTCTGACCGTGAAAGGTGCAACTTCCGCCATTATCAGTTCCTCTTCTTCTCCTCTTCGCTTCCATGCAACGTTGTTCCTTACGTGCCAATCATCACTACCACGTGTCGTGGTAAAACCTTGCTGTCACTTCGTCCCATCTTCTTGGCGGGATGTCATCGAGACCTGACGTCTCCATCAAGATCACGTCACGCCACCCCATTGGCTTGATAGCTGTTCGCATTTTTAGAGAACCTGTTAAATTGACTCCTTCGATAACCAGGTGCTTATCTCACCGATCACGTGATTCTTCATGGCCTGAAGCGCCGGTGAAAGTGTACCAATTCGACGTTGTTTTGTGATTTCTAATATTTGGAATCAGGTGTAAAAATGATAGCAAATGAGGATCGAATCATTGATGAGGGGTTGTGATTTGTTTTGTTTTTTTGGGTGCAGAACAAGCAAACTGGAATTGATATAGAACGTGAGAAGAAAATTGAGGAAAGAGTTTTTGTATTGGGTGAAAAGGACAGAGGCAGAAAAGGATCTTGATAGTTGTGCTAAAATGATGTTTACCAAATGAAAGTTGAAAAAAAACTAAGTTTAAGATTGCTGAACGTTAGATGAACTTAAATTGTAATTTGGAATTGGACTGACTACAATTTTTAATTGATTGTTTTCTCAAAGTTAGCATAAAGTCACGCATTCAATTTTTTTGATGGTTTGAAGTCCTTGAAACTTAATGTAGAAAATGTAAAGAATATCGAATTTTTTTATGGTCTTAAGTCCTTGAAACTTAATGTAGAAAATGTGAAGAATGTCGAATTTTATATTTTTTAATCGTTAAGAAAGTTTACATCAAAATTTCAGTTCATTTTTTAACACTTTTTAAACAAACTGGGATTTTGAGTAGTTTCTAATTCATTCAAGTTAAAATTAATCTGCACTGAAAAAAATGGTTAGTTGGGCTAACTACTTTATTAGTTGGGACAACTATTTTATTAGTAGGCGTAACTATTCAGTTTGTTGCCACAACAATTTGTATAGTTACATCAACTAGTAAAAGTTTGTAAATACTAAAGTAATTTGTAAATACTAAAGTAGTTTTTAAATACTAAAATAATTTGTAAATACTAAAGTAATTTGTAAATACTAAAGTAATTTGTCAATACTAAAGTAGCTTGTAAATGCTAAAGTAATTTCTAAATACTAAAGTAGCTTGTAAATTCTAAAGTAATTTGTAATTATTAATGTAGTTTGTAAATACTAAAGTAGTTTGTCCAATAACCCATTTTTTTCAGTGTAAGATTAACAATTCGGTGAGGGAAGTTTTGGATATCATAAATATTAGAAACGAAGAGATATTTTAGAGGTAAAATCATTAATTTACCCAAATTTCCATTAATCTTCTGATTAAAAATTTATAAACAAGACAATACGTCAAGATGGTTTTAAATAAATAACATCCCACAACCTAGAAAGTAACGTCTTTACACTTAAAATGCGCATTTATAAATTTTCATTTCAATTTCTAAGTCTACTTAAAATTCATTGCTTTCCAATTACTTCCTCGCTTTCTAATGTTTCGAACTCGCTTGGATATAAACTCATCCTGAAAATTTGTATTTTACTTTCGTTTCAAGGAAATCAAAAGTTTTATCTCTTTTTGTAAACTTTTTATATTATAATCTGCTTATAATATTTTTTTAAAATTAGAAACTTTAATCAAACAAAATGTTTAGTTATAAAAACATAAATTTAAATACCTATAGGTAATTGAAATAATCATAGGTATAACTGTACTCTCTAAATCTGAATTAGTCAAATTTTACTAATTCATCAGTGACTGCATTCTAGCTATGGCAATTAGTAGAATTCTACTGACAATTAGTGTAAAATTACTAAAATTTCAGTAGATTTCTTCTGATTCGCCAGTAGAAACGATAACTGAAGTTTCAGTGATGCTTACTGAAATTTCATTTATCGTTTCTACTGGTGAATCAGTAGAGATCTACTGAAATTTTAGTAATTTTACACTAATTGTCAGTAGAATTCTACTAATTTCCATAGCTAGAATGCAATCACTGATGAATTAGTGAAATTTGACTAATTCAGATTTAGAGAATAGGTACTTTTCTGCAGATATCTCTTAAGATTTTAATTCTGGAACTTTTAACTTAAAAATTCGTTTTAGATTTCATAGAATATTTAAATATTAATAAGGAATCTCTACAACTTTCTTCTTGTATATATTCAACTGTATTCTTAGCATATAATGCTAGAAATGTCTTCTTGAAATATCTTCCTTCAGTCAGCCTTTTAGCTTTCTGATAATAATGAAATTTCTTATTCGCTCTCAATTCTTCCATTTTTATTTTCTTACATGATTGTTAATCAAACTTCAAATAAAATTAATGTAACTCAGAATCTTTTATTCATAATCTCTAAATGCCCACTTAAGAATGAATTGGACAGTTGGTCGGAAAAAAATCAGTCAAAGCGCCTATTTCCTCAGGTTTTTTCATTTTAAACAGTTTTTTATCAAATCTTTTTTAGCCGAAATGCGGGAAATTTTATTTCCTGTTAAATAAGCCATCAAAAGTTTCAAATGAATAAAAATTACACATTCCTTTTTCATTCGAAATCTGCAGACAGATTTCGGTAGGAAACTAAAATTTGTCCCACTTGTCGATGGGAAGCTAAAATTTGTCTAAAGATTCTGAATTAAAAAGAATCTGTAATTTTTATCGAATTGCTGGGAAATAAAATGTTCCATATTTCGACTGAAAATAATTTCATAAAAAAGCTGTTTAGAATTAAGAACCTGAAGAAATAGTCGCTTTGATTAACCTTTATTTCGCTCTCTAAATCTGAATTGGTCAAAAACTACTAATGAAATAATGAGAAGTTCACCAATTGAAGTAATAAGCGTTTCCACTAATAATTAGTAAAAAAACTACTAATTATTAGTAAAATTCTACTAATTATTAGTAAAATTTCTACTAATTACTAGTAGAAATGCTTATTAATTCAATTGCTAATTAATTCCATTCTTCCACCAATTGAATTCGTAAGCATTTCTACTACTAATTAGAAGAATTTTACTAACAAGTAGTATTTTTCTACTAATTATTAGTAGAAATGCTTACTAATTCAATTGATTAATAAGCCCTCGTTATTTCATTAGTAGTTTTTGACTTATTCAGTTTTAGAGAGCGACTTTCTGCCCGCTTCCTCCTTAAGCAATAGGAAAATAATAAAAAAGTGGAATGGTACCAAAAAAAACGACTTAGACTTTCATTCATAGCTTCTAAAAACGTCTTTTATTTCCAAGATCTTTATTCACAGAATCTCCATTCTCTTTCAAAAGAACAAGAAAAATATAAGAGAGTTGGCCTATCGTCAAATTCTCCTCGCTTTTGTCCTATTCGTGTAGCGAAAAATTGTTCCGATCAATTGGCGATCAACTGGGAAAGACTCCCAGAGACATGCATTTTCATTTAATTTTCATTTCATTTAACTTGGCAATGAAACGCTCTTTAGAAAAGCGTTTCTTTAACCCAAGAATTCGTTAATGTTTCATCGGTTCCATTTATAAAAAATCGATCGTACTCTTTTTTCTTCCAAGGCGACCAAAGAATGGAGGCAGACGAGACAAAAACTTAGATAAATGCACATCTCTTCAAATCTTACAAAAACTTGAAAAATATCGAATTCTATCGAAGAGAGAAAAATCGTCAATCCTCCTAGACGATCGCGTAGAAACAGTATCAAGATTTATTCTCCTGAATTGAATAAGAATTCTATTGACGATGTGGATTCCCCCTTTCCCAGACAAAACAAACTTTTTAAGAGGATTTGTCATTTTCCTTACTTTTAAGAAAATAATAGTTGATCATGGATTTTCTCTTGATCATAGACGAGCAAATATTTTCTTACTATTTTCCCTGATTATTTGAACATTATTTGACAAGCATTCTCAAGTAATTAAGAGGGATCTCGCTCCTTCTTTTTTGCGACGTGATCAAGTGGTTTTTTTTATACCTTATTGACCCCAGACACCCTAACCAAAGGTTAAATATCTCCGATATCCCAACTTGAGAAGAAAAAATACCAACTGGACGAAAAATATTCATGAAAGGAAAAAAATTTTTCATTGACTTGTGGAAGTACAATCAATTCACAAGTCATAAATAATTTATCAATTTTCATCAAAATATTCATGAAACGGAAGAGCTTTTTTATTTAACTGGAGGAAGTAAAAATAAGTTATACGAATCTTTGACAGTAATAAAGTAGAAAGAATATATTTTTCTAGTCAATTATCCTGAAAGTCTAAAAATGTGAGACATGGTCTTTTGTCTTAGAAGTACATAAATCATGTATTTTCTGCTTATTCTAAAAGAGATCGAAGCAATAAGTAAATATCATTTTCGTTTGGCAAGGGCATTTCATAAATCATAAAAGTCAACTAATTGATCGCATCCACCCTATATCGTTAATCTAAGCACGTATCATGACTTCAACTCCAATATAAGGGTGAACACCCTCCTTTCCACATTTGATAAAATGTTTCGAACTATCTTCTGAAGTCAGAGGTTGTGTCGATTTCCTAATTTTAAAAAATATAAAGTACCTTAGAGGATAATGTCACATAATCTTTAAAAAATTCTTTGTAAACTGAAAACAGGAAATTATCCCAGAAAAGGTAATTAAGAAAGAAATAATGATTTTCCATTATCGACATTCCTATTTCTTTTTTATTTATTTCTTCCGGTTTTATCAGCTGATAGAGAATAAATTAACACATTCTTCAATTATCTTATTCTCTATCTTCTTCCTCAATTATCTTATCGGTTTTATTCTTATTTGCCTAAAAACACCAAAAACCTCGTATAATATTTTTCATTGTAATAGGGTCAAGTTGATAGTGTCTGGTCTACGGCCTAAATTCGTTTTATAAAACTTTGTCGTCATTTAAACCCCCCAGTGATGTTGAAAAAAGTGATGGCGGTTCGAACGTCATCTGATAAGGAAAATGCGCGTGTCTACACTGGGGGGAATGTTGGAATGCTAATGGCACGAGTCGCTATCCTGTGTCGGGGAAAAATCCTGAATAACCGCCGATACGCCCTAGTTCTTACAGACATAAAACCTAGGCACGTCGTGACGTTTCGAGAATTTCGGGTGAACAAATAATAGGGAAAAGTCCTGGGGGCGCAGAGCGTCGAGGCGCCAGAACGACTGCGAGACGCTCAATCGCCAGAGTCTCTACCTATTCGTAACCATTTTAGTATGACAAATGGTAAATGTTCACTACATCGAATATGCATCGAATGCTGGTCTTTACTTTTCACCGACGACAGCCTCTTTCCAACCTGTCTTTTCTCAATTCGAATGACAGGTGTCGAAATAAAATTTTTCCGAAAATTCAAATCCTAACGCTTTTATCCACACGAGGAACGACGGATATTTGTCTCATTTTCTGTTTCGAGAAAATATGAAATGTTACCTTTTCTGTGAACTTGGAGAAAAACATTAAGAAAGAAAATAAGAAAGAAATTAATTACAGAATGGTCATTATACTCTCTAAATCTGAATCAATCAAAATTTTCACTGATTTCAGTCAGTGTCCCATTTCTAGCTACAAATTCACTGATGAATCAACTAGAAATGGGTCACTGAATGAAATCAGTGAAAATTTTGACTGATTCAGATGTAGAGAGTACGACTGTCGCAGCAATCTATAATTATTTTCCTTATTTTTTCAACCCCGAACGACCCAATAATTATTATAATACTAAAAATCATAGAATACTAATAATTCTATAAGAATAACTACTTATTTCAGAATTTGATGTTTTTTCAAAAACCAACCCTTGAAAAAAATAAAACACTGAATATAATCTTGAATATAATATTATGGGTAAATCAGTTAAACAGCTTCTAACCAATTATTCAATTCAAAAAGTGGAATTATTTTTGAAATATTTTATACACGTAGAAAAACAATAGTTTATCTATAGCTTAGAAATCTATTATAAAATTTAAAGGGGATTAAACATTATTTTAAAATTCTAAACTTTTATTGAAATTTACAAAATCTTATTAAAAATTGAGGTTTGTTAAGCTGACTCAACACTATTGTGATATAGAGATATAACCTATGTCATAATTAAGGGCTCATTTAGGGCTAATTTAGGCCCCTATTGCGAAATTTTGGTCTCCACGTTTTTTTGGAAAAAATGGCGTTTGGGCTGGCTTAACGTTAAGCTGGCACCACCATGCTGTAAAACAGGTTCAAAAAGTAATTAAACAAATTTCTACTAATGCCATAATTTTAGACTCATTTAGGGCTCTACAAATATAATGAGAAAAGTAAAAAAAATTGTTTAAACAATTTTTTTTGCACTTTTCTCATTATATTTAAAGAGCCCTAAATGAGCCTAAAATTATGTCAAGAGAAACAATCAGTTCCATAGACTTGCTCACTTATTTTTTATGACGTTAAGCTGGCATAATCATATATTAATTTTTAAAAAATTGGACGACTTCCGGTGCCAGATATTTAGAGAACCCTAAATCAGCCTGAAATTAGGCCTTGCTAATAAATTTGTTGAATTAACTTTTCATAAAATTTTTTAAACAATAATTGCTCAAACAATTTTTTTGGTACTTTTCTCATTTTATTTGTAGAGCCCTAAATGAGCCTAAAATTATGTGAAGAGGAACAATCGGTTCCATAGACTTGTTCACTTATTTTTTAATACGTTAAGCTGGCATAACCATGTGTTAATAATAATAAAAACCGGACGCCTTCCGGTGCCTGATATTTAGAGAGCCCTAAATGAGCCTGAAATTACGTAATGAGAAAGAATAGGTTTTATGAAGATGTTAATAATATTTTTCATAACGTTGAGCTGGCACAACTGTACTATTAATAAAAAAATAATAATTAATTAATGGAAAAGTGGACGAGTTTTGCTTCACGATATTTGAAGAGCCCTAAATTGATCTGAAATATGGGTGTAAAAAGAAATTATTTTTAACTAATTTTTTGTTAGGTTGTTTAAACAATTTTTATGTACTTTTCTCGTTATATTTTTAGAGCCCTAAATGAGCCTAAAATTATGTGATGAGAAAGAATAGATTTTACGAAGACGTTAATATATTTTTCATAACGTTAAGATGACACAAATGTACTATTAATAAAAAAATAATAATTAATTAATGAAAAGATGAACGAGTTTTGCTTCACGATATTTGAAGAGCCCTAAATGAGCCTGAAATATGGGTGTAAAAAGAAATTAGTTTTAACTAATCTTTTGTTAGGTTGTTTAAACAATAATTATTTAATTTTTTTTACTTTTCTCATGATATTTGAAAAGCCCTAAATGAGCCTAAAATTATGGCATAAGTTTTGTTTAATTACTTTTTAACGTGTTTTACAGCATGGTAAAACGTTACAGCTGGCTTAACATTAAGCCAGCACAAACGACATTTTTTCCAAAAAAACGTGGAGCTCAAAATTTGGCAAAGGGGATCTAAATTAGTCCTAAATGAGCCCTAAATTATGATATAACTTAAACCTCAAAATGACAATAGTGTTGAGCCACCTTAACCGACCTTAAAAATTGGTCCAACTGAAATCAGTTGATCATTAAAAATATATTGTTCTTATCTTTTTAAAATGTTAACGTTTAATATCTCGAACGAAAAATGAGAGAAAATTTTAACTGGTGCTTCAATAAAATATTTAATATTTGTTTTAAAAAAGAATCTTTGCAGTTTAAATAATTATGATTGCATTGAATATGAATGAAAATTATATCTGCATACTAATCCTGTTTAATTCTATAATAAATATTCGAAGTCCTTTTTCATTTTTTATTTACTAAACTATTACACTATTTTTTATTAATTCTAAAAAATTCTAAACCCTTTTAAGAAATTTTAAGCATTTATAATGATTCAAAAGTTCTTGAAATTTTATGTAATAAAATTTTATTTTATGTTATTTTATTTTATTTACTTTGCTGTTATAAAGTAAATAATTGACTAAATTATAATTATAATTGTGTCTGAATTTGGTTCAAAATCCATATAAACTACTTTGGACAAATTTTAAAAATCACAAAGTGATTATAATAAAAATCACAAAGTGATTATAATAAAAATGATGCATAAGAAAGATGTAAAATCCTTTACGTAAATTCCAAGAAAATTTTTTGAGTTTTTGCCAACTTTTATACTTCCAAGTTTCATTTTCCATGCCATTGCTTGAGGGAGGAAAGAGCCAATCGAATTTTATCACGAATTTCATTTCGTTATATTTTGTTAGGAGTCCAACTGAATTCTTTATTTCATACTACAACTGTTCAAATGAATTTAAATCTATTTTCTCATTCGGCGTAAATCAATATTCGACAATCTCGAATCAAACAAGGTAGTAAAATTCTTTGAAATTTAATGCTTTATTTCAATTCTACTGAAGTAAATAAAATACTCAATGTTTTTTTCCTCCACAAAAATAATTAATTAAAAATGATATTTCTTTTAAAAATTGAAAGCATTTTTAGAATCTAAATTTACATTGTTTAAATTCTCATTGACATTTGAATATCATTTTTGACTTTTTCCACGTAAAATATAAAACCTTTTCAGCTTTTCGGCTTCAATCAGAAAATCTTTCTAATAAAGTCTACAAAAAAGGTATCAGAATAATCCAAAAGGGGAAATATACGTCTGGGGAAAAAAAGGTAAATGATTTTGAATAAAAATATTTCCCTGCAGAAAATATTTGGATTTCCCTTTCGATAGGATATTACGTCTGTGTTCGGGAGGGTTGGATTTGCTCATTTTTTATTCATAACGTCCGGTGCGGACGTGGTACGTCATATACATAAGTAATCGAAAATATCGAGATCAGAGAACCTTCTTGGAGACACGTCAAAATGGTACACTGGATAATACCCGGTTATCGAAAGTGCCAATGCAACGGACAAAACTGGGGCAGAAGAGCCACTGCGACAATCCGTTAAAAAGATTATGGAAATGTGTAATAACGTTAACAGGATGATACAAGACTAAAGTCGCGGCACAGTTCCCGGATCATCAACACACAGTTCGAACGATACTAATATTAGCAAAAATAATAATAATGAATAATATACACAGATTGCTGTTATCCTTTTATTGTTATACCAAGTATTTAAAATTAATTAAAAGGTGAAATTATTCAAAAGGTGAACGCTATGCCAAAGACGATGTGCTACGAAATATATATAATAAAAAAAACCTTAACAATAATAAATGAAAAACAAAAATATTAATGATCTTTAAACAAAATACAATAATAAATAAAGGAACAAAGATAAACAAAAAAACGCAATAATAAAATCTCAAAAACAAAGTTGCATTCCTACGCTTTCCTTTAAACTTAAGCAGTTTCCGCAAACGGTTCAAACTAATTCTAAATCTACGACTAGAGCACATAAATAAGTAATATATCGATTTCTATATTTGCATAAAGTTATGATGGAATAAGTGACTTATAAAATTCAAAGTTTGTGTAATTCACACTGCTACACTGCTTGCCTCTTATTGTTAGAACGAAAAACGATTCGATGTAACTTAACATTTTTATCAAGTAATTTAAGAATCAATTTAGTGGAATCGAATGAATCAAATGCCACTAAGGGAAACTCGAAGATTCGTTAAAGTTAAATTAAGAGGCACTCGAGAAATGCCTCCCTAGTAAATACGAGAAATCTCAAGAGTTACAATAATTGCTACAATAAGTGCCATTCGTTACATGACCTGATTAGTATTTGGTCTCCAGTGCTTCGGCCAAATTTCTATCAAACATGACACGAACCCGACACGGCGATAAACTCTCCGCAGTGACGCCATTAGTGCTCAAATGTGTTGTGAAGTGCGGTGAAGTGTACTGCTATGAAAAACGTACAAAGTTCTCTTTGAGTGGCAGCACTACTCCGGATTCGACAAACTGCAATCGGAAGTCCGGATACGTACCAATGATTCTTAGAAGGTACTTTCTTCACTTTTTTCGTTTTATCCAGTTAAAAAATGTTTTTTTTCGAAAATTCCATACCATAGTGATCCCTAATCCATAGTGATTCTAAAATTCTCAACTTTTTGAAAATGATCCTTATCATTGTTTCATTTTATGATTATTTGTTAGGGTGACGCATGAAATCCTTTTTTTTTTTTTTGGATTTACTAAAACTTTAAATCGGAAATTTCTTTCTTTTGGTGAGAAAATGACCTATTTCTTTTAGATTTTTAAAAAAATATGCAGAGGTCGTTATGTAGGTTTTTATGCCGAAAATACGACTTCTTAACTTTTTTATATCGACATTTGAAGGGTGTCGCGGCAAAAGCATGAAGGTCCATCGAGACAAATTTTGCAGGAGCGTTAAAAAAGCCTTCTAAAAAATCGAATTTTTAGAATAAAAAAAAATAAGAAAGTACATTCGAGATTTGATAGAGCTCTATAGATCTCAATAAACAAAATTTTGAAAAAGTTAATACTTTTCGAGAAGCATAGAGTCAAAAATCGACTGCGGTCAAAACCGTGTAAATCCATCGACATTTTTTTGTTTTTATTGTTTTTTAGGCATCATTTCTAATAGAATAAAAACTAAAAGAATTTTCAAGAAAAAATATTTTTAAATTGTTCAAACAAATTGTTTAAAAATGCGAGATACGGAAAACTAATAGTGCAATTCGATTCTTCAAAAAAAATTATACAAAGTTAATGCTTTTCGCAAAATCTTTATGTGCCCAATTGGTGAAGTAGTATAAATAAACAATTATTTTTGTGTTTATTTGTGTGTTTATTTGTGTCACCACCATTTGGATAAGACAAACAATTTTCCAATGTAAGCTCTTTATGTAATTTTTTCCGCAGAAACGAATGGCGCTATAATTTTTTCCGTATCTCGCATTTGTAAACAATTTGTGAAAACAAAAATTGTTTAAATAATTTCAAAGTTAAAATTCTTTCACCAAACTATGCTGTGGAATTTTAGAGAATTTTTAAGCCACTAAAATGTGTTTTGAAATAAATGGCACTTACACGTTTATGCCGCGACACCCTTCATTTCTATCATTTTAATTATTCTACCTTGTGCATCCATGAAATCCTTTATCAAGGTGTCATGTGACCCTCAAATTTTGTTCGTTTAACCCTTTAGCTACCAGCGCTGCAAATTTTCAACGTTCACTTTGTTCGATTTTCTCGAATTTTCAAGTAATAAACTTAAAATTTTGCAAAATAATTATGTGGATTGGATCAAAGTGGAGTATTCCGCACCTCGTAAGGTGGTTATAAGTTGTCGTATATTCAATACGGAGGAAACTCAAAAAAAATTTTTAAACTTTTATTGCAAAAAACAGTCAGAAAATGACCATATATTATTCCTGAATTTTTTCAGAATTTTTAGACAACGGGAAAAGGGTCTGGTAGCTAAGGGATTAAAAAAATTGGGTATTTGGGTATTGGCACCCTTTAAGTTGCGATTTTATGAAAAAGTTGTAATTAAAAGGTCAAATTCATCCCTAAGAATTTTTTTATACTTATAAAACTCTCAGACAATATTTATTTATTGATTTATTCAGTATAAGAGGGCAAGCCTTTTGTACAGTGATAAAATAAAATATTACTTATTTTACTGACTACAATTTTTGGTATTGAAAGAAAATTTTAAGCAATACTTTTCCTACAATTGAAGACATGAGAATGACAACACGATAATGAACATTTGAAGTTGGCCCCTAAATTATATTAATTTAACTATTACTTAGGGGCCAACTTTAAGTGGTCTTTAACGAGTTGTCATTCTCATGTCTTCCATTATAAAATAAATTTTTCAAAAAATCAAAAAATTGATCAATTCTAGTAGAAAAATTGTTATCTTATTATTAGTTATCTTATTATTTTATATTTAATTCAAAAAATCATTTTCGAACTAATAATTAATGTATACGAAAGTTTTAAACATTTTTTAGGTTTAAATATATAATTGAATTCATAGTTAATAACTTTTTCATACGTTATTAGTTAGAAAATAATTTGTTGAATCAAATATAAAATAATAAGATATCGCAGTATTTTCTTCCACGAGAATTTATCGACTTTTTAATTTTTTTAAAAATTCATTTTATCAGAGAGATTTTATAATTGTAGGTCAAGAAATACTTAACATTTTTTTCAATACCAGAAATAAAATTGTTGCTAGTAAAGTAAGTAATATTTTCTGAAAGTTTCAGAATTTTAAAAAAGTTTTTGCACTGTTAAAAATATCTGGTTGCATTTTCAACAACATGTCGTTAATGTTTTTTATAATTACCGTTGTTGAAATTTCAACAACATGTGAATGAAAAATCAGTTACAGGTGTAATTGAAATTTCAAGTACATGTGATTAAAAATTAGTGTATATATGTAATTGAAAATTCAATGACAGTTAATTATTTTTCATTTACGTGTAATTGAAATTTCAGAAACATGAAAAAAATATTTGTCCTTTTAATCTCAACTTTGTCAAAAAATCGCATCTTAAAGGGTGCTAATACCCGTCTTAAATTTTTTTTTAACTAAAAAAATTTGAGGGTCACATGACCCCCTGATGAAGGATTTCATGGATTGCAAAGATGAAGTAATTAAAATTATAGAAATGGCAATTTTAAAAATTTAAGAAGTCGTATTTTCGACATAAAAACCTACATAGTGACCTCTAAATTTTTTTTTCGAAATCTAAGAAAATAGCATTTCATTTTCTCACCCAAAGAAAGAAATTTTCGATTTAAGGTTTAGCAAATCCAAAAACAAAGATTTCTTGTGTCACTCTACTATTTATTGAATATTTAGTAAAAATCAAATAGTTTTTACTTTCCTGTATTAAGGAATAATAAAATATACACTAAAAATTTTTTGAAATTTTTAAGATTAAATAGTATGACGTTTTTCCGAAAAAGGTCGGATATACGTTTTTCCGAGCAAAATTTGTAATTTCTCCGAGAATATTGGAAAATTTTCCGAATATATTGGTTAATTTACAAAAAGTTAGGAAATATTTCGTAAAGCTTAGGAGATTGTATAAATAAATCTCTAACTACAATTCGGAATTATTTCCGAATGCATTAGGAAAAATTTCAAAATATTCCAGTTATAAGCTGGCAAACTTTGTTCGGAAAAATTTCCGAAAATGTTTTTACAGTTTATTCAGTATAGGACATTAGTTTCAAAACAACGAGCGCGATTCATGAATAATTTTCTTAAGAGTCATGAAATCCATCTTTTTCAACTTTTCAAACTACCGTAGAATCACCTAACTTCGGACACCTATCATTCTTGGGTTTATACTAATTTTTTAATACAAAACTAACTTTTCATATCATATCAAGCTTTGGGCTTTTAAGGGGCTAGACTAGTTTCTAGTACTGAAAATGGGATCGATTTTCTGGGATTTAAAAAAAAAACTGTACGACCAAATGTTATGGGATTTTTTGGACTGTATTTAGCATCATTTAATGTAGTTCTACAAATTTTTTGACGTTATAGAGTTATAGTATGGAGTCATACTAATGGAGTTATAGCCAAAATATAAGCCATTTCTTGGAGGTCCATAAAAAAGAAGTAGCAAAACGGCTGCAGTTGTAAGTGACGTCAGAGTGCCTGAAATTTAAAAAAAAAAAGGCGTTAAACTAGATAACATTCTGCATGCCATGAACTAGGATTTTTGAAAAATATTGCAAATTGACAAAATGGCGGCGTTTAGAAAAAAAGTTTTTTTTGCAAAATTCGTAACTTTTTTTCAAAACACCACCATTTTGTCAATTTTCAATATTTTTCAAAAATCCTAGTTCATGGTATGCAGAATGTTATCTAGTTTAACGCCTTTTTTGTTTTTTTTATTTCAGGCACTCTGACGTCACTTACAACTGCAGCCGTTCTGTTACTTTTTTTTTTATGGACCTCCAAGAAATGGCTTATATCTCGGCTATAACTCCATATTTCAACGTGAAAAAATTTGTAAAACTACATTAAATGATGCTAAATACAGTCCAAAAAATCCCATAACATTTGGTCGTATGGTTTTTTTTTAAATCTCAGAAAATCGACCTCATTTTCAGTACTAGAAACTACTCTAGCTCCTTAATTTATGTTACTTTTATGCTATTCAATTATCTGGAAACAAGGAAAAATGGATGTCCGAAGTTTGGTGCAATGTACGAGGTTAGGGTACCGTTGTTTGAATCGTCAAATTTTACAATCCGGATTACTGAGAATGAAGATAAAACTTTATCCCTTAACTTACATTTACTTATACAAATTTAGCGTGATGTAAATTTTATTCAAATTTTTCCAAATATTTCAACTTGAAGAAAATTCCAATCTTGAAAACTTTCGCCCTTTTCCAACTTTTGCCTTTTTATTAATTTCAAGTTGCTTCATACACTTCTTGGACATAATCGTCGATTAAAGATTCATTTAAGTTTTTTTTATTCAATAATGTCATAGTAACGTTTAATAATTACTATTGGAATAAATGTTCACCAGCTAAAATCTGAAACGAAAATCTGAAGTAAAGAGTATCGTTAGTTTTACAGGTGTTTTCAGTTAGCTTTTTTCCTGAAACGATCATACCAATTAGCCATGTGCTGTGGTTTTTTATAAGAAAACATTAGATTTATACCGAGTGTAGCCACTTTAATTAAATTGGGCTCTGGCGACCTCCATTATGTCAGCTATTATTGTACAATTTACTCTGCAGTATCGTTATTAGTGTCGAGTCTGTTTTGCAGACTTATTTTCAACTTTATTTCACCCTGCACGAACTAATATCATTTACCTCAGGCACATGGCCAAGAGAATGTTAGACAGATACACAAAATGTCCCTGAGATGCATCTTTGAAGTACAAACACTGCTTCTTCCACTAAGCAAATAGAAACATCTACTAGAGACCCGAATTGCCAACTGCTTAAGGCAATATTTTTCCAAGTGGCACATCTCAGTTTAAATTGCTTCATGTAAAGTTTGCTTAAAACATAATTACACCTTTCTATTTACTAATTTTTTATTCAGTCAAAATTTATTTCTTATAAAATTCTAATTTTTTTAATGAATCGGTAATCATTCTTCTTTTAAAAAATATTTATTTGTATATTATTATTTGTACATTATTATCTGTATATTATTATTTGTATTTGTTTCTGAAAAAATGTCTAGAAAATCTTGAAGAAAAAATTGAAGTTTAGAAAAGTGGGAAACAAATTGAAGGTTATCTTTTTCCTAAATTTGAGTCCAATTGTAATGAAACTTTCTCGAGTACAATTCGTAAGTAACTACGTTGATCAAAATCCTGATTTCAGGTCATCCTTTCAAATATCTCTCTATATTCTAGTTTCTACGTTCTGCTCGCTTTTACCACGAATCACAGAGTACTCTTATTACAAGTTCAGTCGAGTCGGGGGAATAAAGTTTACCCGAGTCCTACGACCAACCATTTTCAGCTATATGAACCAGACCAATAAATAATCATACTCGAGATTCTTGGCCTTTCAGCGGAAAGGAATTTTTAATGAGATGTCAAATTGCGCAAGGAGTGCACAAAATTCCTTTCATCTCTTTCGAAGTAGTGATAATTAAGTTTTCAAGTAATGGAGAAAATCAGAAAATAAATAAAATTTTATTAGATTGCCTTTCCTGAAATCATGAAGAGGAAAATAATGCAAACTGAAGTTCGATGAGGACGAAAGAGAGGACAAAAAGATTTTAAAAATGGATCTTATAAATGGGATAGTTAACATTAATGTAAAATTTATAAATAGGGATTAGTGGGTTAATCCTAGTTTCGTGAAAGTTAATAAATAAATTGGTCAAATGGAAATAAGAACGTTGATCTTTTTAAATGATAAAAAATATTTGAGGGACAAATAAAAAGAGAATCTGATAAAAAATTTTAGCGTTTAAACTATTAAAATCGGAAACTTTTTTATACTTTTCCAATAATTTTACTCTCCCATTGAATAATTAACTTTAACTACGTTTGTTTCGACTTTCGACCAAAGAGGAATTCTGTATGGAATTCCACATTTAAGTTCCAGCGTTTCAACTCGATCGTTCAACAATTTTTTGGAGATATTTTATTTATATCATAAACTGACAGTAAATTTTTAAAATGTTAGCGCTCTTAAGCATTAATAACAATTTTGGTTTTAATCACTCAAAATAATTAAAAATAACCTAAATACAATTATTAACTACCGCAGAGTGGGTCTATTATGTACGATTTTTACGTATTTTTCGAGGTTTTTTTAACTTTACGCCCAAGAAAATTTTTTTTCAGCTTTTTCATTGAACAGACGGTTAGAAGACTCAATTCAAAAGAGAAATCAATAATTTTTAGATTTTTAAATAATTTTCGACTTACTAATAATAATTGTTGAAAAGTTGAACCTTTTTGTACCGTCGACCTTCTAAATAGGTACAACTATTGCTTTTTTATTTTTAAATGAATGAAACAATTTTTTAATACTGAAATATTATTTATAACTATTATTTAACTATTTGAGAATACTTTCTGATGATAAAGTATGAAAAAGAAAGCTGAATTAAGAAATTCAGATTAGTTTGAGAGTTAACAAAGAGAAAAAAATAAAACAATTAAACATCAACAGTAATATTAACGAAATATATTTTTAGAAGGATCTATAATTTGTTTAACATCCATCTAAGATTCTAAGGTCATTTTTTAACATTTAATTTACTCAACCTCAACTGAGCAATTTAACTGATCTATAATCTATAATTTAACTGATACAAATTTTCTCCTGGAACAAAAAAATAGCTCTATATTAAAATAATAATAATTACTTATTATTAAAATATAATAATTAGAGATGACATTTTTACTTATAATTGATGTCAAAATCTTCAAAATGCAGCACAAAAACTTGATTCTGTCATCGATTAAGCTGTAAAGTCAAAAATAATAGAAACTGATAAGTGAGGTTAGGTTTCTGACAGGTATCCTCATATTTTATACAGTTATATTTCGAAAACTATCAATTATTGTGAAAT
>JBAGKK010069472.1:0-27522 GCA_037177015.1 Euceroptres primus
TAGACAGACTTCGATAAGTCTTACCAGTTTCTTGGGGATACCTAAGAAAACAAGAATCCAATACATTCGCGCACGGATAATGAGTAACTTTTACTAAGATAGCTATATGAAAAAACTGTCATTCCTTGTTACAGTCCTGCTTCATACAGGCCATGCTTCATGGAGAAATGCATTGACGTTTCGGCGAAAATAATAAGGACTTCTTTTTTTATTTCCCATATAACCTTACACGACCAAAGGCCAAAAGCCAATTAACATCTTTATTCTTCATAAGTTTTGAAATATAACTTAAACATAGTATAAATATCATATTGATATGTATACTATTCTTCTAAACAGTGGAATAATTGTATTTTATTTAAGATTCCTAAATGAAAGTGTGAAAGGTTTATGATAAATCCTTTCAGATTTCGTTCATTTTAATAAAATTTCCAGGTTCCTTATTCCATAACCTATTTAAATTAAACAATCATTATTCAGTTCGAATTCCATTCTATTTCAGATTTTCGACTTACAAAAAATTAAATGCATTCTTTGCCAATTTTTCCTCAAGGAATTCAAAACTGATGCAGAATCAGGGATTCAACTGAATTGAAATTTTCAATTAATTTCTATTCAGTCCTTCTTAATGGGTACACTGTGCATTTTTTCCAGCGGTTGACGAAAAATAATGAAAATTTCGATAAAAAGAGCGATAAATCAATTGACCGATAGATAGTGAGAAAAGCACGTATATAACTTCTTCCTATCTCCGTTGATATCAAGAAAGATTAGATCCAGTCTCAGTACTCTGAGACTAAGACTTCGCAGAACAAGTATTAATTATTATCTCATCCTAAAGGACACGTGGGCACCCACATACCATAAAGCTGATTCTGGCGAGGTGTGGCGTTAAATAAAAATTCTTGGCCTATATAGCGTCTTTTGTGAATGCACCTTTATTTATATAGAGGCTGTTTGGGGATGTCTTTGGTGTTAAATCAAAATCAAATTGACAGCTGTTAAAGATAAATTTTATGCCATCTGATAGTTAGCAGTACATCCAAGTATACGTACTCATTGTGTGCGCGAGCGCACGTCCTACTACCTTCAAACTCATACAGGGCTTTAAGATCATATGTAAAAACATTTTTGGTTATTGGACTTGAAAGTAAAAATGTCAAGCTTCAATTTGAAACTTTTTCGAAGGTTCTAGGACTTCGGGGTTCGTGTCGACGGTTCTCCAAATATGGCCAAAAACGCCCTGTTTTGGAATTTCAACCCCTATTTACTCAAAAACTTGACGCGATTGACAACTTCTGAGCCCCGATTCGTGTTCAACGCGAAAAAATCCATCGAAAATACCCAGTCACATTTCATTCACGAAAAGAAGTAAAATTTTGTTCCCCTGAGTCATCCAAGAAATGATAGATGAGAAACTAGAGTAGTTCAATCATCCCAGTAAAATTCCACCAATGCGAATTCTGGAATGGCACTGAGTTTTGGCGCGAGATTTAAACTTTCTATATTCATACCAATTCAGACAAATGTAAGCACGTGGTACGGACTAACTCAGAGAAAATCCGACCGAGAAGTAGGTGTGCTACACATATAAAAGCATATATAAGACGGTATAAACTAAGGAGTATTGGCATACAGTGCCTAATGTCACCTGGTTTAGATACCAATGAAAACAAAATTAACCGATTGAAGGATGACTCATCTTCTCAAAGCATGGAAAATTCCAGAGTACCCTCAAAACCCTCGAATCACCCTCATCGACACCAAAATCCCCGCAAAAAGCGCGAGTGTACACATCACATCGATGTAATGAAACGGGGGTGTCGTCTTCACTCACGAAGACAACAGTTCCAGAGCAAAAAAGTCACGAGAAACATCAAAGGTCATCACTTTTTCTCACATGACAACTCCAAAAAGTCAACGTTTCCGAACCGGTAGTTTACACTAGAAAATTCCACTTTAAACTATACCCATTTCGAGGATATCCAAACAGTAGTTTTAAAACTCCCAAAAGTGAATACAAACTTAAAACCAAGCCGGAGCAAACGTCAGAGACCTCCACCTGCATCGGCCGATACAGACGGAGTCCTTTAACGAACATAATTCGCTTCTTGAAGTCAAGGCGAATGATGTCAAGGCCTCTTGTGCACAATAGGGACACTTGTCGAACACGTCGTTCCAGTTTATTCGGCACTTATAATTCTCGACAATTAATTCTATCTTTTTACACCGAAAAAAATCTCTTACGATTTTCGTATGTGACCCTCTTACTATTTTCGCAAACAACTATTTGATACGATATAAGCATTAAAATCATAAAATTCTTGTATGAAATAGTGCGATTATAGTATGACTGTGCTTTTCTTTTTCTTGGTTAATGGCGTCTTGCTCAGCAAATGGCCATGACAAAAACTGAAATAAAAATCTCTCAATATTCGGTTTATTTGCGAGCATCCAATGGTACACTCGAGCGCAAATTCTTTACCAATACTCAAGCAGCATTAGCAGCGACCAATCCTCGAACGATCAGCTGCTCGATCATGCGGTGTAAAATTGAATCAATTATACCGGTCACGGCCGAAAATCAATCGTAGGCACTCAAGGTTAAGTCGGGGGGCGACGTAATAAACCGCAAACACAATGTCCATATTATCTCTAAAGTTCTGTTGAGTATATTTTCAGCTCCAAACATCTTCTCAGCAGATCTCAGGAGATTATGTTTGTAAATGCTGAGCATTTTCTGAGCATTCAGGATCTCGGTAAAGAGTTCTAAACACCCAGAACCGCACTCAGAAAGCACCCCCAAACATGAAATTTCACTGGGTGCTTGACGGTTCACTGGAGCAATCGTTCACCAGCGGCAGACCAGACATGCTTTATGGGAACCTATGCCCAAAACGACGCTTCGTCTAAAAAAATTACGTTCGACCAGTCCCGGTCAATATTTTCGACAGCTCATGCCTTCCGTTTTTACTTATGGGTCTCCGAGAGCAGATGTTTCTGCCTCGTGCTCCGGTACTGCACCTTCGCCTCAACTAAACGCTGTCTAATGGGGTGTATGCTGAAGTCGATTCCCCTTCTAACTAGCAGAACCTTGGCTTGACGTAACCGTAGAGTAAGGGTACGCTTGAACAACTGTACGATCGCCTTATCCTGCTTGCTCGTTGTTGCTCGAGATGTGCCTCTTTCGGGAAGATCATTGACTGTTTTAGTGGCTTTAAATCGTTTAACCGACCTCTTCACGTACGCCTTCGACTTTTTAGTTAATTTAGCAGCCGCGATATAGGTCATATGTGGACCTTGTGGATGGATACACAAGAAGACCGCTTCGAAACGCTTGGCATACAAGCACTCATTTTGACTTACGTCTGCACTCTAGAATAATTCAAGCGATACTGAAACAACTCGACGTTTTCGCCGTAGTCCTTTCAATGTACTTTCATGCAAAAAAAAATAAAAAAAATCTTCAATAGTTTTCGAAAAAACGAGGAACGTTTTATGCTGAACAAACTGTAAGCTTGTGAAAAAAATAATTTATGAATTAAATAATCGTCAAAATTGCATAGACAGATACACAATTTAGAAGAGCTTGAGACCGATTAAAACGCAAATGAATGGATTTTTGATTCCTGGGAGGGATCCTATACGAGAACATGTGCTGAGAAGGAACCTTCACATGTTCCTGTACAGGTTTGCTGTACAGGAACATACGCCGCTTAAGATTTCCCACGAAGGATTCTGTACAGGCTCCTTCGTCAATTGACCGAAAGAAGAAAGTAACTATGAACGATCCTGCAAGGGATCCTGTACTGGTTCATGTACAGGTTTCTGCGTCGTTTAAGCAACATACAATTTCCTGTAAAGGAATCTGTACATGATCCTGCGACGGTTCCTGTGTTGTTTAAACAACATATATTTTCATGCACGGAAACTGTTCGCGAGCAATCGAAATTAAAGTTTTGAAAAAATGTAGAAAGATAAGCATTATGAACACTTGAACTTAAGGTAAAATTAATGTTGTAATGCACATGAATAATAGTAACAAATACTCTCTACTGAGAGTGGTCTTTATTTAAAACATCAAAATTCTGATAATTAAATTTACACAAACGAATATTAGGTTTCTTGAATTTGAAACGATAAGACAAGCATACCTTCGATCAGTTTGACGACGACTGACTCGCATGAGCAAGGTGCGAAGGTTCGAACAGAAACAGTTAATTGAAGAGTGTGACTAATGATAAGAATAAGATACAGGAAAACAGAAATAATAAAAATAATAAAGTCGAGAATTAAAATCAATATAAATAGACAGGATTAAATTATCATTCAATCTCGAACATTCCGCTCGTCTCGTTGTAGTTCTTTGAGATAGTCAGAAGTCCAACGTTGCCAAAAATGCTCTCTCATTTGCTGCAAAAGTGGTCAATGGCTCTGGGATCTGATTTAGTGGCTCGCCGATCAGAAAGTGTCCTGGAGTCAGAGCCATGAGATCGTCAGGGTCATTGGTCATGAGGTGCTCCTGGTGGATTGAATCGTCACTCAGTCCCGTTGATGCGATCAATTGTGATTCTTTAGAAGCCTTGGCGAATAAGGATCGAAGCTGAGAGTCAGCTCCAATAAAATTGGTTCCCTGATCACTGGAGAGTGTCGCACAAATACCTCGACGAGATGTAAAGCGTCGGAAGGCAGCTAAGAAGCTTTCGGTTGTGTAATCTGACACAGCTTCCAGATGAACCGCTCGAGTGGAGCAACATATGAAAACAGCAACGTAGTCTTTGTATGATTTACGCCCACGACCTTTCGTCGTTCGAAGATAAACAGGTCCGGCATAATCCACACCAGAGTGAAGAAAAGCTCGAGCAGGTGTGGAACGAATGGCTGGTAAGTCTGCCATAAGCTGCTGTCGTGTAACAGCTCAATGTCGAAGACATGGTGGACATTTGTTAATAAAGGATTGGACAACCATGCGATCTCGCAAGATCCAATATTTCTGCCTCAAGGTAGCGAGAGTCAACTGAACTCCACCGTAGAGTCATCGTTGATGCTCACGAGTGATCATTAGTGTAGTTAAGCTTGATTCGGATGGTAAGATGAGAGGATGTTTTTCATCTGGGCTGAGGATTGAATGCTTGAGTCGACCTCCCACGCGAATCAATTGAGTGGAATCGAGGACTGGAGTCAAGGGAAACAATTTGCTTTTAGGAGAGAGAGGATTCTTGGTTTTTAGTGCATTATATTCAGCTGAAAAATAATGACACTGTTCATGACGAATCCATTCCAAACATGCTGATTGAAGTTCCGAAGGAGTCCAGATTTCTGACTTGACTTCAGATGGCTGACGTCGATATCGAATGAATCGTAGCAATCTTGCTGTAGATTGAAGAAGTCTGTCCAATGTGGAATAACGATGCAGAAGTACCAAGATTATTGGAATAGTACTTGCTGTGTGAACCTTTAAGGTTCGCTCCTCCATATCCATCTCATGATTTTGTGAAAAAGGGAACTCTGGCCAACATGAAGGAGTAGGCAGCCAATCAGGGCCATTCCACCACAATGAAAACGAAGTCAGATCCTTGGCGGTGAGACCTCGTGATGCACAATCAGCTGGATTACTTCGTGAGGGAACGTAATGCCACAAAGCTGATGGAAGAGTGGTTTGTATCTCTGAGACTCAATTAGCTATGTAGGTCTTCCACTTAGTGGGATGACCTCGGGTCCATGCTAAAGTCACCGTAGAGTCACTCCAAAGATGAACTGGAACCTCCAACATGATGGTGCGTAGAAACGTGCTCCACCAATCGAAACAAAAGAACTGCTCCACACAACTCCAGACGCGGTAAGGACACCTGCTTCAAAGGAGCAACCTTGGTTTTCGAAATTAAGAGGCAAACAGACGATTCCCCAGATGCTGAAAATGACAATAGGTAGATTGATCCAGCGTAGTCTCTCTCTGAAGCATCACAGAATTCGTAAAGCTCATATGTCCCGGAAGAAGAACGAAATGGAATCCAACGTGGGAATTTAATGCTGAAAATATCTTGAAGACTGGCTCTATATTCTAACCACGACTGTTGATTATCTTCGGGCAGATGATCATCCCATGAGATCTTCAAAAGCCATGAAGTCTGAATGAAGATTTTGGCTGTCACTATGACCAGACTCAGACAACCCAATGTATCGAAGAGTTGCGCTATTTCGCTGAGAACTGAGCGCTTGGTGATAACAGCTGAAGTGGTTGGTATATATATGAAGATAAAGACATCTCGTTCGGGAATCCAGGTCAAACCCAGCATATGAAACGATTGCTGAGGTTGTAAATCAAGAGGTTGTGGAGAAGCTCGAAGATCAAGTGGTATCGTCGCCAGTAATTCAGAATTGTTGGACATCCACTTTCGAAGCGGGAAGCCGCCCGTGGTGAAGAGTTGATGGAGTTAATTCTGAAAAGAGATGGCTTCATCCAAGACATTAGCTCCGGTGATGACTTCATCCACGTAGTTCTCTCGATGAATAGATTCGGCAGCTAAAGGATATTTATCACTCTCATCGAAAGCAAGCTGCTGAAGACAACGAAGTGCCAAAAAAAGGGTCACAAGACAATCCGTATGTGACCGTAGTGAGACGAAAGATTTGAACCAATTCTTCTGGTGAGTGTTTCCATAGAATCAGTTGTAGATCTTGATCATCACGGTGTACCAGGATTTGTCTGTATATTTTTTCCACGTCGGCAAAGACAGCAATCCGATAGAGTCTCCAACGCAGCAAGATGTCCATCAAGTTTGGAAGAATTGTTGGTCCAATGTGAAGGCATTCATTGAGAGAAATTCGTGCTTCTGTCCGCTGAGATCCATTAAAGACCACTCGAAGCTTGGTCATGGAGCTTGTCTCGCGCAAAACTTCATGATGTGGTAGAAAGAAGAAACGAGATGAATCCTGACGAAGTGATGACTCAGTGGTTAGAGCCATGTGACCAAGATTTTGATATTCCTCTACGAAACGAATGTAGGCTTCTAAGACAGAAGGGTCGCGCTCAAGACGATGCTCCATACGATGAAGCATTCGTAAAGCTGGACGATAGGAATTTCCAAATGCATTGACCTTGTTCTTCATTGGAAGATGAACCACGAATCATCCTTCAGAATTTCGTCAGTGAGTTGAAATGAAATGGTCCTCGCATTCTTGCTCTTCCAAGGTCAAGGTCTTTTCGAAGATATCTCCTCATCTTCCCAGAATTTTCGAAGATCAAAAGTCACATTGTTCAATACCGAGATATGCATGTTGACAGCTGTTGCTGACTCACTTCTTGAATCCGTTAACGTATCTCCTAGAGTTTTTCAGGATAAGGTCCATCCGAAATAAGTTTTCTGAGCAACAGGAGCCGTAGGAGGTCCTTTACGAATGTTTGGAAGGAACAGATATGGAACGAAATCTGCTCCAATGACGACATCAAGAACCTTCTTACTTCCAAAATCTGGATCAGCCAAGCGTAATCCTGAAAAGTGCGGACAATTTCCACTGCCCCTTTCGAAACGTGGGACATATGGAGAAAGCTTTGGAAGAACAAGAGCATCAATGGGATATTCCAAGTTCGAGTCAAAGTGTGGAGCTAGAATACAAGAAACTAATCCATGAGTAGAAGTAGAACGATTGGTGCAACTAAAAGATTGTAGTTGTGACAACTACGTCATTTAGAAGTAGCAACTTAGATCAAAGATGTCACAATAAAAACATTGGATAATGCATGCATATTGCATGCAACTTGAAAATTTTAGTTGCTACAACTATACCAGTTTTCTCCGTGTGCATGAAAAAATGTTTAAAACAATATTCCGGCTTATATTTTCAACTGATTTTAAAGTTTTTTTTTAAACGGTAGCTAAATAAATTCTTAAAAGATCTGTGAGAGTCGATTTTTAAAAAAAAGTTAATAATTGTTTTATATTTAAGTATGAACTTTGCATAAATTAAATTTTTTAAATTTCCGATGCATTAAAAATGCATAAATAGTTCAGTTTGAGCGAAATTAATGTGTAATCGATAAATGCAGATTCGCAAAATACTAATTGAGAGTTTATAATAAATTAATAATTTTTTATTAACAATTTTACTGTTATAAACAGCAGTCTGAGGTTTTGTAATGATTTTGAATATGTATAAGGTGACTTTTGTCTATAATTCAATTTGAAGTCATGTACAAGCATTATAAAAAAAAATGGAAGTATATTTCTCATTGTCATAAACAAATAATATAAATAAATGCAGATTTTGAGCAATTTTCGGAAGTTTGAGGTACTTTTCTTTGGAAATTTGTTTCAATGGGTTTACCAGTGATATTCCGGAGCAGCACATTGACATTTTATGAAAAATATGATTGTTATAAACAAATGGCATAAAGAAATATGCTGCGAATTTGTTTATAGCAATAAAATTTGTAATGAAATGACAATATACTGTCTTGCAATAACTGTGGCAAACCAATTGAGACAAATTTCCAAAAAAAGTACTTCATACTTTAAAAAATTGCACAAACAGCGAATTTGTTCATGCCATTTGTGTATAACAATCACATTTTTTATAGCATGTCAATGTACTGCACAGGAATATCACTGACAAACCAATTAAAACAAATTTGCAAAAAAAAAGTGCCTCAAACTTTAAAAAATTGCTTAAACTCTGCATTTATTTATATTATTTGTTTATAACAATGAGAAATATACTTCGATTTATTTTTATATTGCTTGTACATGACTTCAAATTGGGTTACAGACAAAAGTCACTTTATAAATATTTAAAATCATTACAAAATCTCAAACTGCTGTTCATAACAATACAATTGTTAACCTTTAGAGGGTCGGCAATTTGGGAGGAAAATCGACCTCAGAAAATTGGCCCAAAAGGTATCTTATATCATTGATTGATCATAGACAAAGTCTCGATCAGGGGGTGAGCCAATATATTGGCTTTCTGGCCCTCTAAAGGTTAATAACAAATTAATAATTTATTATAAATATCGGAAATTTAAAAATTTTAATTTTTGCAAAGTTTATGCTTAAAAAAAAATTTATCAACTTTTTTTAAAGATCGGCTTTCACAGATCTCTTAAGAATTTATTTAGCTTCCGTTTAAAAAAAACTTTGAAACCGGTTAAAAAATATAAGCCGGAATATTATTTTGAACATTTTTTCATCTAATGTCCAAACTATGCGACTCTCCATATTTCAGCTGCAAAACTTTCGGCCCTTAATGCTATGAGTTTCTGTTGCGATTTTGCGCCACATGCGGCACCTCCCTCGTGTTGTCCTACTACTGCGCATGTTAGCGATTAAAGCGATATGTCAGAAAAATTACTGACCATGCTTAAAAAATAGCTGACATGCGCAAAGAATAGCTGACATGTGCAGCAGCAGGCCAACACGCGGGAAGCGCTATCTGTGGCGCAAAATGGCAACAGAAACTCAAAGCATTAAGGACCCGTCATTTTTTTTTAAAGCGGATAAGGCTGGCACACATACACAAATATATATACTCACACATATGGTTCATATCCTTAAAAAAATTTAGACTTAGGATTTTCTAAGGATATGTGTGTGACTATACGTGTGTCTAAGTATATATGTATGTGTGGGTGTGTGCAGAGGAACCTGTTCAGTGTACAGCTTCCTGTGCAGGAAAAAATTACTTCTTACAACTAACTCAGAAACCTCTGAAGGATTCTGTACAGGCAAAAATTATACTTTTTACAACTAATTCAAGAACCTTTAACGGATCCTATTCAGGAAAATGTATGTTGTTTAAACAACAAAGGGACTTTTGCAGGATGTATGCTGTTTAAAAAACGCATGAACCAGTACAGAAGCCCTTGCAGGATCCTTCTAGCTACTTTCTTCTCTCTAACAATCGACGCAGGAACTTGTGTTCACAGGGATTTATGAGCGGCGAATTTTCCTGTACAGAAAATCTGTACAGGAACCTGCAAAGTAGGGTGAGAAAAAAATTATAATTAGAAAAAAGATTTCAATTTTTATAAAACGTAACGGCGAATTTTTGTTTCTTTTAGTGAAGAAGTATTCCTCTATTTTTTGTTTGTTTTTTGTAATGAGATAAGAGGCCGTGGCAAATCTTTTTGTCCCGAAATACAGTATTTTAACTTTTTAAGCTTTTTAACGCATAATTATAGGCAATAAAAATTATTTCTTTACATGAAAAATATACCTGTTGATAAAAAGAAATAATAGATTTAAAAAATTCTGAATTATTGTAATTAAATTGTAATATTCACCCATATTTCAATTAGAAAAATATGAAAATTGTATGAATTATGTTCACTGAATATTGAACGACCTCAATAAGATTAAAAAAGTAGTCTATAAATCTGAAATTAAAAAATTACATAATTAATGAATATTTAAAAGTAAAATTAAATCTAAAATTCTTTATAGAATTTAACGGTTATCAAAGCGCCTCATCAAAATTGAAGGTGCTCAATCCGATTTTTCTGTTTTTGCACATCAGCAGTGCTAGACTCTAGGACGAATTTTGTCTATTCGTTTGGCTCAGCCGCTGCGCCGTTTTGAGACAACAGACGTGCCACTGCCGCGCAAGTACTGTACTAACTACCTAGCTCAATTGCTGTCCATGTTTTTGGAAGGCACAGGAGCCGTACCATACGAAAGGAACAACAGCGTCTGCTGCGCCAAAATCGGTATAACAGTTGTGCCGAGCCTACGTACAGCTGCTCTACTGTAGGTGGTGCGCCTGCTGTGCCGAAATTCTTTCTATACATGTGTCAGTTCTGATTAAATTACGTATTTTCATGTCCCAAAGCCGGTAATGCATCTCAAATATAATTATCTTTTCTGCAGAATTTAGAGCTCATTGTTCGATAAAATGGAAGTAGTTTCATGTAAAGAAATAATTTTTTCTGCCTATAATTATAGGCCGAAAAAAATATTTTTATGTTTTTCAACGCGTTAAAAAACTTAAAAAGTTAAAATACTTCATTTCTAGACAAAACGATTGCAAAATCGTATTTGATCATATAAAATCGTATTCTTAATCTTATTGCAAAAATTTAAAAAAATAGGGGAATACCTCTTCACTAAAAGGGACAAAAATCCGCCCTCGCGTTTTAAAAAATCGAAAATTATTTTTTCTAATGGGTTCCCTAATGTAAAGTTTCCTTCCTAGCACAGGTTCCCGTAAAGGATCCCTTATACGATCCCGTATAGGATCCCTTGCACGTTTGAGTGTACGTTTCTGTAAAGGTTCCCCCTCTACAGGAATTTTCAGCTGAGTGAAACAGATTACCTTTTACCACTTTTTGGAAGAAAAACACGGTCAACCGAGAATTTTTAATTGCTTTTAAACTATTGAACTGATACAAAGTTTGGAGGTCTGACCAATTTCCTGAAATGCACCTAACTATTTAAATATTTTTCAATAATAATTATAATCATTATTTTTATTCACATTATTGTACTGAAAAACACATTTAAAGTGACTTGTACCTTTTAGCGACGCAATGCACGAAGAGTTTCATTCTACGGTATGATTAATAAAATATTTTGATATCATGTCCATACTAAGCGGTCACAAATGTTATTTATAAACTACAATTTTTTAAACTCATCCAAGCGATAAAAAAATTTGTTGCCTTACAACAGCAAAAAATATTCAATTTTCATCTCATTTTTTGTTTACTTTTTTCGTTAGTTTAACTTCAATTTAAGAGCACAAGTTTTTTATGAGGTCCATACTAATTGCGTACAATATTATTAGAGTATATAACTTTTGTTACTTACTCGAACAAAAAAATTCTTTTGAATTTTAAATAACGAGAAATGTACAATTTTTCGTTATTTATATACCAATATCCTCAATGCAGAATCGAAGAACATTTTTTTTGGTTCATGTTTTCAGGTAGCAGTTTTGGCACCCACTAGCAACTTTTTAGCCCTACCCAAACAAAAAGGAAAATATTTTTTATTATCGCACGAGAATTAGTATTTCATGTCCCCTTTTTGACAATTATGAGCCAATATTATTTTTATATTTAGTACATCTTAAAACATGCCTTTTGATATGAGATTCATTGTGAAAATTCAAAAAATTATTATTGAAAATGTTGACGTTCATTAACATTGGGTATCTTAATGTGCCAAGACCTCAAAAATAATTTTAATTTGTATGTCTTGCATCACACTATCCTCCTTTAATCTTAGAGTTAAAAAGTCTGTTAAGGGCATGTATCAAGGTGACCGCGTGACCAATATATTGGTAATTTATATTCCCCTACTTTTCTCGTAAATTATTAACTTAAATGAATTTTCGAGAAGCCAGAGGTATTATTACCATTTCCGCATCTCTGGCGCCAGAGGTGCGGAAATGGACCAGATACCTCTGGCTTCTCTTGAATTTAAGTTAATAATTTACGAGAAAAGTGGGGGAATATAAATTACCGACATCTTGGTCACGTGGTCACCTTGATACGTGCCCTTAAAGTAAATGAAAATAGTTGTAACTCAGGTAACTCCGGTCCCAGACCTTCTTCAAAAACCTCGCTCTCTTGGACTCAACATTATCAAAAAGAAAATTCTTCTCCTATATATCCTAAAGCTAATGTCAAAATTAATCATTTAAAGAAACAATTCTTAATCTACCCTCCTCTACCTCGCAATTATATATCTTCTTGTGAAAGAAGAGTTTTTTTCTGCAATACTCTACTCGAGAAGAACCCCACGTGCGAAGATCAGCAGGGTCATATGACAATGCAATCTGTTGTAAACGATAATACATTGAAAGAGGACCATAGAAGTTATTACAATCTGAATTTTGAATATAACAACTTCTGTGACTACGCTGAAGAATCAGAGATCAATAGAACCTGTACATCGCAGGGAACCATTAACGAGGATTATTGCAATGGCAGAATGCGTAGTGGTTGTGGAGGTGTGGGTTGCTGTTGGAGCAGAAGTCATTATGAAGGGGACATGAATGGAGACTATGATCAGGAAGAAGAATTGGATCAAAACAGAAACAGTGAAAGCTGCGGATGCAGTTCAAATGGTGGTACTTATCTTTAAAAAACAAGATCAAAAGAAAAAAAAATCATTTGGGTTCCTAGATTGGAATCCAAGATTTTCTAGGAAACTTGAAGAATAATTGGGGAAAATGGAAACTCATGGAAACTTAACAAAATTATTTTGCATTATTTAGGATTTGGGAGAAATATTTTGGCGATAAAGTTTTATACTTAATAGCTTTGTAACTTGTATTTCTATAAATTTTTCAAAAAATTATATATGGGATAATACAAATTGATTCACATTTAATTAACTGATTTATTCATTATTTTAAGTTGCAAAACCAAAAGTGTATTTATATAGAGTATTTTTAAATTTAGATTAATATATTTTCCGTAAGTTTCCTTTAATCTCCACCATTAAACACCTAAATGGATTTTACTAATATGCTCAGGATCATGTGGATACAGCACAAATTCAGGAAAGAAGAAAACTTCAAAATCTGGTAATTGCTACATTAGATCTGAAGGAAATGATAAAGAATCATATAGATGGAGCTTTAGCCCAGGCAAGAAGGAAACTGCCAAATCTGGAGTATGCTGTTTGAGATCTAAAGCCAATAACAAAAGAGCATCTAACGAAAATCGCATGCATACAACTTTATACGATAGATGTCCTCCACGCGAACCAGATCTTTATAATCCAAATAAAACACCTTGCGGTTCTGATGCTTGTTCACCACTTTGTTCTAGAGGAAAAGAATGTTGCCCATCAGCTGGATGTCGTCCTGTAGACAAAAAGAAACCGAGATGTAGTTCCCCTTGTGGAGGAAACACTCAAAAGTGTGGGGGTGGTGGACGTTGTGGTGGTGGTTGTCTTGGCAGTTGTGGAAAACCTGGTCAACTCTGTTTGCCTCTAAGATCCTGCACTAATCGACCCTGTAAACAATATTATATTTTACCAAGATCTCCCTGTTTGCCTCCAAAACTGAATGGACTGCAGCCACCTTGTTGCAAGATGCCTCAGATAATGAGAGTTTCAGGAAACAAGTTTGGAAGAAGTGATGACCGGTAAAATAATGAAACTGTTGGGTGAACTGAGGATGAATTCGTATTTCTTTTCAGGCTCAAGAGTCTTGATAGAAACAATACTGATGGGGATGGATGTTGCACCCAAGAAAAATATGAGGAAAATCATAAAGGGAATGATCAAGGGAAAGAAATTGTTAAGCAGCCAATGTCGCCTCCTGGTTGCGAATGTCTTGGAGGAGGATTCGATTGTCAGAGATGTGGGAGAAAAGTGTACCATGCAGAAATGCAGGTTAGAATTCGAAACTTGATTTGGTAATAAATTATGTACGTATTGATTATTATCTTACTTCGTTTCAAGGTTTCAATGGGTCCAAAGTAAAAAGATGCAAAAGTGATATTTTTATGAAAATTGTGTTTTTGGTATAAAAATGGATTCATAAAAGAAAGATGCGTCTTACTGTTATTTATAATTATTATACCATTAAGCTATATCCCTTTCGGAGTAAGTGTTAACTCTTTCGGTTCTAGGACCGTTATGTTACTAAGGATTGAGTAGGCAATTATAAGGTAGGGAAGAGAATGTGTAGGAGGGGGGATAGATTTTAGATCGATCGAGGAGCCGTATGATGTTTGTAACCATCACGCATGACAAGCAACTCCGCTCCGACCTGGGTTGTTGATCAAACTCTCTAGCAGTCACCCCAGGTGAAAAGTCTCACAAAATCTTCGTGCATTACACTAACCACACAAACACATTAAACAGAGGCACACAGACTGCCTAATAAGACACTAGGCAGTTCCTCACACAAATAGAACTATTACAAAAAATATGAATTCTTTGAACGTAGAAAATTTTCTACATACCGCGCTATAGCGTTAAGCAAGACTTCCACCTGGGTCCATGAGTATCCAAAGAACTTTCGTTTCAGGAATCTATCACACCACTGCTATTATTTGCCACACACTTCCTATAAACAATTTTTGTCATACATCTCTATCCTGACTCAACGAATTTCTTTCACTCTCATCCATCAGTGTTTCCTGTACCCCACATTCTTTAAGAACACACTCATTACTGACTTTGTCCATTAACGTTTTACCGTACATGTTCCTTAGGAATCGCATACCGACCGCATTCATCTTCCTTCTATGCTTTTCTTGACAAGTCCAGGTCTCACTTTGATACAATACAATTGTAAACACAAAATTATATATTGCTATTTTCGCTTTGTTCGTGATATTTTTACTTCTATTAATGGCTCTCATACTGCCTATGATCTTCCTACTCTTGTTTACAGTTCTGAATTTTTCACCACCTAACCTTCCATCAGCAGAAGATAAACTTCCGAAGTACACGAAGTCTTCAACCTGTTCGATCTTTTCTCCGTTTGAAATGATGTTGCATACTGTCTTCTCATCACCTCCTTTAAGCAGAACAATCTTTGCTTTGCTTACGTTGACCTTTAAACCCATACTGTTCACGAAAGGCACGAAAGCAGTTTCTTGCCTACTCTGAAGCTTTTTTCTACAATCTGTTTCAAATTAAAAATCTGATCTGCACATGATCTTCTCGGAATACAGCCACAATAGACTTCCCAAATTTTCTCCTTTGTTATTTTCATGACCTTGTTATGAGTATTTTACTAAAAACTTTGCCTGGGATGCTTAGCAAACTGATAGCTCTATAGTTTGGAACTACACTATTCTTAGCACACAAATTCATTAACTCGCTCAACCACTCATACATCAATTCGTCACAGTTCTTAAGCATTTCTGCCGTGATTCCATCTATACCCGCGGCCATGCCATTTTTTAATTTTTTAATAATATGTTTAATACCAAATTCACTAATTCCTACTTCGTCGCTTTCATCAGAAGCGTCTACTATGTCTTTTTCCGTGTCATCGTTGATCTGTTCTTCGACTTCACACCCGTATAGCTTCTTGAAGTAATTGTTCATACAGCCTTTCACCTTGTCCATATCCTATACCATATTTCACCATCAGTATTTTTAATTCCAATTAGCTCAGTGTTTCCTCCTTTCCTTATCTTCTTAACCCATTTCCAAAATAGTTTCTTGTTACCTTCGAAATCATTTCGCATTTTTATATCTTCCTCTTTTTTAATTTTATCTTGATTTCTTTAATTAATTTCTAGAGCTTTTTCATTCTTATCTTTAAAATCCTTTTCTTGTTTAGTCCTCTCTTCTTTTGAGAGACCTTTAAAATTCATCTTTCCTAAATACGTTTCCTTTTTATCGCTGACAGCTATACGAACTTCATCATTCCACCAGGCATTTCCAGTCATCCTTCCTACAACCGCAGTTCCGCATACTTCAGCTGCAATCTTGAAAACGATATCTCTTAAAATTATCCACCACTCTGAACATTTTTCTTGTCTAATTCAATCTGCCACTTCGCTCTTTGTTGAACTAAATATTCCTTCAGCTTATCATGATATTTAATTTGCACCTCTGCTTTCTGTAAATTCTCAACTTTGATACGTGTCTGCTTCGTCTTTTTAATTTTCCTTCTCTTCCAACTTTGATCTAAGCGGATTGTTGAGACAAAAAGAATATGACCTGTTCCACATTTAGCGCCCGTAATTACTTTATTTTTTACTAACCCTCTCAGCCTTTCGTTTGCTACTACAAAGTCGATCATACTATAACTTTCATTTCTACACTAGGTGTACATATGAATTATTTTATGTTTGAACCAAGTGTTTGTAACAAATAACCCTCTTTTCAAACACAAGCTGATCAGCGCATAGTAAATGAAAATTATTAATTTTCATTATTTATTATTGAAAAAATTACTTTTTAAAATAAGGAATGTCGACAAACTTGAAAAATACATGGAATAAAGATACATAAAGGACTTTGCGGTTCCTAATGTCAAAGGCGTTTAAAAAAATCATCACAATACAAGACAAAAAATGCACAAAGTACTGTAACCAACTACTTTGTTTAGTTGCTTTAAGAAATTATATTTTTATCAAAGATTCAGATTTTTGAAAAAGTATAAGAAGGAAGGTCCATTATTTTTAAATAAATTAGAAACATTCTGAATACATAAGAGAGGTTTCAGGTCAGGAATATCAGAGTTGTTAATAATATCAGCGATTTGCTTTAAGCTGGGGAAAATAATAGTGTTAGGTAGGTAAGGTATTGTGGTAAAGTATTTTTGACAAGATTCTAAAATTGTGGGAGTTACGTCACTTTACATTTTTTTGATGATTTTTTTGAAAATGCGACATCTTGCAAAGTTTTCGACCAATTTCAACAAAAATTTATAGGTGTTATGTAGAATTTAATACTATTTTTTTCTATAAAAATAAGCTGGAAAAAGTCAAAATTTCGAGTAAAAAAATGTCAAAAAATTTTTGATTTCGATTTTTTATGTGCAAATTATTCCTTATGATTTTATCTTTTATTAAAAAAAAAATTTTGTAGCCTCTTCTGGTTGCCAAGTTATACACTTTTGAGCTGAAGCGTGCACGGTTACTCTCCCGCCTAGGCTAAGCGTCGTGGCGCTTCGGCGCTCCAAAAGTTGCATGTTCTCTTCATAATCACTTGTAGCGCAATAAATATATTTTATTTTGGGCAGTGTATCTTGGGCCTATTCATAAAGCAATTGAGGAGTCGTGATTTGATTTTTGAGTAGTCGTTTTGCAGCAGCACGCTTCAAACTTAATCCGTCGCATAGACATTTTCAATGGGAAGTGGCGAAAAAATTCCACTTAGCTTTCACTCCGAAATCTTGTTCATAGTAGGCAAAATTATTAAAGTTATAGTTTTTATATTGCGATGCAGCTACGTCGGTAAAATAAATTATTTCGATTACTGTGGGTCGTTTCTATAATTCTTCAATCAATTTCTTGATATACAAATTGACAGCAGTTGTATCGTGATTAAGGCTTTCAGAAATGATCATATAACTTTCTTGTTTTAATTCCTCATTTTCTTTAAAGTAAGCAACGAATAGGTGAATAGTTATTTGTTCATTACTCCAGTAATGATCTTGGACACAGTCTTGAATTACATGGGAAAAGTTTTCGCCAAAATCACATAGTATCACGAAAACTCCTGGTCCTACAGATTCTTTGATATCTTTTAAAAACTTACTTTGCGCTTTTGCAAGGAAATAGTGCTTCAAAAGCTCAGGTAATTTCTCGCTAAATTTTTGAACATAATCATCAGCTGAATCTACGATAGTTTCTAACATTGAACGATAAGTCACTGCTCATTGCTTATATGTAATTTGCTTAATAAAGTCATCAAACAAGTTTTTCAAAGACTCTGTTATTTTTTCGACACCAGGGCATTCTTTACATGTAAGTAAAATAGGGAGGGGTTGACAACTCGTGAAGTCAGGTGTACACTTGTAATGAAATCTCCTGAAATATCTTAAATCTCCTGAAATATCTGAAGTCACTTGAAGTCACTTGAATTAATTTGAAGTTACTTGAATTCTCCTGAAGTGACATGAAATCTTCTGAAACATCTGAAGTCATTTGAATTCACATGAAGTCACGTGAATTCACATGAAGTCACTTGAATTCTCCTAAAGTCACTTGAAATATCCTGAAGTCAGTGAAATCTTTTGAAGTCATTGAAATATCCTGAAATATCTTGAAGCCAGAAGTAGGCGTACACCCGATCAGGGTGCTCCAGATATCATCAGTTTCGGATTCTGATGAATTTTACAAACGCATACTGAATGCGCGCGCCTGCCAGAATGCTTTCTGTGGCTCTTAATTCTGCCAATTTGGAAACCCCGATATCACAGGAAGAATGCTTTTCTTTGAAAGCGGCGTATAGCTTTTTTAAATTTCCTAAAAGTAGTCGCTTTTGCATCAACGAGCGTTTTACATTCTTTTTCACTGATATGCAGTCTCTTTGTCCAGGCATTTCTCGGCTGAATTCGTTGTCATAATAAAAAGAATGGACAAGTATTTCCGTTTCTTGTGAAAGTCTTTTTCCTAATCTGGGATTAGGCGATGAACCAATTTCATGCTCAGTATGAATATTTTTAGCAGTGCGTGCCATACTGTATGCTATGCCAAACGTAGTTTGTAAGCGACCAATTGTCCAACTAATTGGTAGCATAGTTAAGAACTTAACTTTTTCTGATTTATTTTCCGTTTCAGATACTTTTTCTCTGAGTTCATCAACCAGTTCATTTATTTCATTGTTATTGTTTCGCTTGATATTAAATACTTTCTCTAACTTAATATCGAGAGCTTCCTTTATTTCTTGAACCTTAAGCTCTTGGGCCTTTATTGATCGACGATCCTTCGAATTATAGTTCAGTCCAATTGTCGGAAAAAGAGGCGAAATCCCGTATTAACTCACGAGCGCATTTTTGTTTTTGCTTAATCGCTTCAGTTTGGGTCAGTTATATACCATCTGGTTTTGTGATAAGAATTTCAGACCAGAACCCGGGCATATTTTTTGAGAAAAGTGCCAAAAATCACATATGCGTGGATTGTTGCTCTCCTATGGATTTCAGCGAAAAACGGCAGAGAGATGAAAGAAAGTAGACCAAATTACAAAGGGATAAAACAATTTTCCAAAAGGTTTTATGATTCATTCTGTTTTCAATCTGTGGAATCATTATTTGTGTTGTTAGCTATTGTCATTACCTCCATTGTCGTAACCATATTTCTGAATCCCAGGGACGAACTGATAGAAAATATTACCCGTCTAATAAATATTTGCAAAAAAATGATTTAAAAGATGATTTTGTAAAAAAATAATTTTGTTTTGGTTACACAAGTAACAAAATGATAAAGTGACAAAAATTGGATGAATTTGAAAAATTAGTTTTTTTTATTAAAAAAGAGTAATAAAAATTTTTTTTGAAAATTTGTTTTTTTGCTTTTTCTTGTACCAGGTAACAATTTCTAATCTTGTTAATTATTTGCTGAAATTCTAGAACATTTTCTTATCCTCTAGAAAAATGAACCATAGTTACACCAGAGTAGATAATGCATGACTTAAAAAAATCTTAGAAGCGTTTGAAATAAATTTTAAGCATAACTACTTTTAGAAATTCTTTTCATGATGCTAATACATCTAATTATAGCAAAAAACAAAGAGTTAAACATATTTTTCTTTATTTTACCTTTTCCAAATGTTCCCTTTGTATGGAGAATCACCCAATTGTTTAAAAAAATTATTATATATTATTATATATTACTTATACTATATATTTATTATATATTTATTATATATTATTATTTCCTATATTAAGTGTCCACATGCAAGAAGAAGACGAAGATTCATTCTAGCGCGGCGGAGTTGGCCCCTGGCGACTAAAAATCCAAACTGAAAATTTTGAATTTTAAAACATATATTATCGTAGAGAATTACATTCCGCATCTTTTTTTTTCTTTAGAGGCAATAATTCTCACAGTATTCTTGTTATGACAGAGATAAAACTTTTAACCTTTATATCAATATAAAAAAGTATTTTCTACGCTATTGCATAATTCGTTCCACAAAATGTTTGAGCGCTTCGTTTATCGAGGAAAGTTTGAGCAAACAAAAACTTCCTGTGGAGAAGTTGTTCAAAAAAGTATAGAGAAGTTTCCTTTAAAGGTTTTTTTTGGCTTTGCTCGCTAGTTCGAGCATATATTGAGGCATCAATGTCTGGTGTGTTTTATTTTTTTATTTTGAAAAAAAAGTATTTTTGAAATTTTTTCAAAATAAAAACTAAAAAGCATTAGACATTGATGCTTCAATATATTCTCTATTATTTTCCGAAATTTCAGCATTATACTTGCATTTCTTTCTTATTAAAATAAGTTTGAGCGCCCCTAGGGCTCGCGATTATGTTTGCGACTCACTAACATTTTATTGATTCTTTAGAATTTAATGAATTTTACCTTTCTCAAAGAGCTCGGGGCTTTTAAAGAGATTGTTAAATTTGTTCTTGATTTTAAGTTCAAAGGGCAATTAATTTGCTTAAGGCTCTATAAATTCTCATCACGATCCCCGCGCTCCGCGCTCGATGTTTTGCATGGTTTTCTAAAATTTTCTAATAAATTACGTAATCACAGTAATTTATTTTTTCCAAATATCTCAAAAAAGAAACAAAATTTTGAAGACGTTTTCCAGGTGAGAATTTACTCAGGTACACACGCGTACAAAAACTCTTTGATCTAGCCCTTTGACGTAAAAAGATGAACCAGACCCAGACCCAGTCAGATAGATTAAAAATCAGGAAGATGGAGCTGCAGTATTCCATCAGCCAGATCGAGCCCAGATCGAATTATCGCGATGATTTGCGCTTTCGCACACTTTTTCAAATTCCAAGGAGAAATTTTTAATTTATGAAGCAGCGTGTTTTGACCAACGATTTTAGTTAAACCGAAAATTGCCACTAAAAATAATTGAAAAATACATTTTTGGGAAAAATATGCAAAATACGAAAAAAATTCACACGGAAAATGTTTAGCCTAAAAAAGATCTACAAGCTTCCGTTTCACCATTTCTTTTTCATCGGACAGTTTATTTTTATTTGAATCACATAAGAAGCTATTAAATAAAACCAATATCTTCTTATTAATTATGAGAATGTAACATGTAATGAATTAAAAGATTTAACCCTCCGCGCTACCGAGTGAATCCCCACTCTAGCTCCCCTGTCACACAGATAGACGGTACGACAATGTCAGTGCTACTTTCTCAGGGTCGGCATTGTGCATAGCGCGCCATGTTTTTTCTACATTTCTAAAGTAGTTTGTTATGTTATTTCAGTTAAAAGAAAAATATATTAATATTATACATTTTTTGTGTAAAAGATATTTCTTATTTACTGAGATACCTGCTTACACAATGTACCTAAATAATTTAATTGAAAAAATTACTTATCTTTTCACATGTCTTCCTTGTCATTCTTAAACATAACCTCCAATCTTTTTACCTGCGCGTAAATGTCGTTAGCATTCAAGCGATTTTGCTAAAAATTTCAAAGATATTAATTTTTTTATTTTACTTTATTGACGGTTTTCACCTTGATACAATTGAAGTATAATTTATTAAATTATACAGTATTTTTTATGTTCGTTACAAACTTATATAACCGTACGATAATAGTTGAACAACGCTGCGGAGTATCATACTGTGTGATCAAGTGGACGCAGTATCAGATTTGGAAAGTAAACATACAGACTGAGTTTATGTGTAAAAGAACGCTTTCGCCGTTTTTCCAAAATCCATTAAAGATTGGTTAAAAATTTCAGCATCGTACGATATGTTATTTATCAAGTTAGCCTGTAGAAGGCACACTCCTTTCATGCACTCTCTACAGGCACACTGGTGCGAATCGGGATTTTCCGTCTTCGAAGCTCGTTATCTCTTTAAAAATTATAGATAATTTAAAAAGTGGATATGATTTATCATGTAAAATTTTATGCGCAATCGATTAGTGATATTCAAATTTCGAAAAAGTTTCACCATTTTTCATAAACTCTAATTTTTAAAACGAAGAATTTGAAAAACTAATTTTTTTACTTTTTGTATTCCATTTTTTCATGCCTCAATAGAATTAAATAAAAATTAATGGAAACTAAAGATGAGATTTTTACTTTGACAGAAACAAGATCTCATAGTAATAAAGTTAATAATTAAATATTTTTTAAGGCACACACTGCTGTGAATTTGCACCAATTCGAACTTTACGTGTTTCTTCTTGGAAGAAAAGAAGCAAATGGCTGTCGGTCTTTTGCTATCCGACGCAGTAGAGGACAGGCATATTTAACGTAGAGGGAAGAAAACGGTCTTGTATGTTTTAATTTCAAATAGTACATAATTTCTCAACGATTTGATGGAGCGTGAAAAGAGATGGCTTGCAGTATCGTAGAGCAGTCAATTAGACCATTAATTATTTTATATAAATATGTTTGCCCTAACTGAAATCTTCTACATTCAAGCGATTCCAGATTTATTAATTCAGATACACTATTCAGATAGCCTATCTCTTTTGGAATCCTCAACTTAAACGCTACTACTCGTAGAAACCGATTTTGTACAGATTCTATCTTATCCTTATGTATGGTTTGGTATGGAGACCATATCACAGAGGCGTATTCTAGTATCGGATGCACAAGCGATACGTAAAGTGTTCTTAATGTGGTTATTTTTCGGAAGTCCCTGGAGACTCGAAGAATAAAGCCTAACATTTTGGTCGCTTTCGTGACAATATTGCCAAATTGTTTAACAAAAGTAAGCGTGTTGTCAAAGGTTGCCAATGCTTGTAGTTCTTTGAAGCAGAGACCCATTAATTATACATTGGTCTATGGTGCATATTTTCAGTGCGAATGAGATTACGTAACATTTATCAATATTAGGAGACATACCATTTTCTTGGCCCCACTGACAAATATTATTCAAGTCACACTGCAAAAGTATAGCATCTTCGGTAGATTTTACTTTGTAAAGTATTTTGAGATCATCAGCGTACAGAAGAATGTTTACGAATTTCACTACTCGGATGATATCGTTAATAAAAATGATAAATAAAATTGGGCCCAAATGGGAGCCCTGTGGGACACCAGAGTTTAGACAAAAACTGTCAGTTGCAAAATTTCCAATTCTCATATACTCAGATATTTCTCTTTCGAATAACTACTAAGCCACAAAAGTATTGATCCTGTGACACTGTATGCTTTTAGTTTAGATAATAACAAATTGTGATTGACTCGATCGAATTCTTTTGCAAGATCCATATAGATTGCGTCCACTTGATTGCCTGAATCTATGCCTTGTGTTATGTATTCTCTATAAATTGTGAGGTTTGTGACGGTAGATTGATTTGGACGAAAGCCGTGTTGCTCGTCAGCAAGTATTTTACTAAAAGAATTTTGGAGGTTATCGGCAATAATATTATCAAGAAGTTTAGAAGCAACATTCAGTATGGATATAGGTCTATAATTGATTACTTGCTGTCGAGGGCCAGCTTTGTGTATTGGGATTACCAAAGCAACCTTCCAACATCTAGGAAATTCACCAGTTTTGAGTGACTTGTTAAATAGTATACTTAGGGGTTTCGAGAGGATAGAGCCACATTCGACAAAGAAACGAGGAGGCACTCCACCAGGTCCAGCCCCTTTATGCGGGTCCAAATTCTTTATTTTGTTGTAAATTAATTGTGGATGTATTTTCAGACTTGATAAACTTACATTATGGCTATAATCGAGTGGTTTAATCTCTGGATCGCTTCTGGTGTGTACTGATTTAAAGTAATCAGCAAATGCATCAGCAATTTCCTTACCATCACTCGTTTCCCTACCGCAATAAGTCATACTATTCAGAACAGGAGATTTAATATTTTTATTGTTGACAAATCGCCAGAAGATCCCTATATTATCTTCAATATCGTTTTCTATTTTTTTTATATAATCAGAACGCAAGGATTCATTTAATTTATTACATCTGTGTCTATATGAACTGAATACTTCGTGGTTGGCTAGTGTTTGGTTTTGTTTATATTTTTTGTGAGCTTTCTTTTTTGACCAGATTAATTGTTTTAATTCTAAATTGAACCATCTAGGGTATGTTGTCATGGACACTATTTTTGGTGGAACATATTTGTGTATTACGAAATTTATATGGTAGTAAAAATTATTGACAGCTGTTTCGATGTTATCATTTACTAATTCAGAAGACCAGTTAACCTCTGTGAGGTATTCTAGAATTTCTTGATAGTTAGCGTTCCGAAAATCAAGGGTAAAAAAGACATCTGATGTATGAGAGGAATGGCTTGGTAACCTTATCATTATTTCAAAGGGTGGGTGATCTGAATCACAGCGAACCAAGGGATCTATTGCAACTTGCGTGGTTAATTCTTCAATATTCGAAAAGGCTAAATCTAAGATATTACCACGTTTGTTTCTTGCGCTACTTATTTGATTGAGATTCAAGAAATTAAAATTTTCGGATACAATTTCAGCTGAATTGAGTATAACGCCTCTAGCTGGGAATTCTGATTCCACTGTTACATGGTAAGCAAACGAATTCGTAGTGTCAGTACTACAGATACACCTCCGCAACACAGCTGGTCTTGTGCGCTGGAAAAATGTTTTTAGAACAGTTAGTGCCACACTCTCGAACCTCTCAAATCACTGCTAATTCTCACTATCAAATTAGAATCGAGGGCGACCATACAGCAGATAGTGCTCTACATTTTATTACAATACAAATTTTTAGAGGATTGGTGAAGAAATATAGACTCAAAGGTTGAAAAACGTAGAGGATCCCACTGCTGGCAAAATGTCCTCAGTACTGATAGTACAGCAATCTCGAGTCACTTTTCCTTTCAATCAAAAACACCACTTCATTTCCATTTAATTCGCACATAAGACAATTATAGAATGAAATAGAGGTCAGCGCATTCTCACAACACAAATTTAGCCAATATAAGTAACTACATCAAGTCTCAAAGGAAAAATGCAGGAGAACAGCTTCACCACACCGCATGACACTCGGCAGCCATGAGCTATGAGCGTATGTTGTGTAAAAGATTTAATTGCAATATTCCAGCAACAATAATATAAATGTTAGGTTTCTTAAATAAATTTTTCACACCAACTTTTAATGTGCATAGGTTAGGTTTCAGTTTTCACATTTAAAGCATTTTGTCAACTTTTACAGAGCACTTTTGAATTATTAAACACTTTTACTCAACATTACCAGTTTGTACAATAATTAAACACATCAAATACCTTTGAAAATCAATTCCTAAAAAATTAGGAAAGTCAGTTTTCACATGAAACCAATACCTTCTCATATGAGGATGAGAATGTAAAAATTAAAAAACTCAACGAAACTTTGAGTTTTCCGAGAGAACGGGATGAGATACGGAGAAAATCCAAGAGGCCAAAGTTACTCGCCTAACGGAGCTCTATAAGATTGTCTTACGGTATTTTTCCCTATCTCCAGTTGTTCTTGAGTATAATTGACTTTTATACCACGTAGAATTCGAATTCAGGGACGACAAATAGAATAAGTGGGTAAAAAACGACAATTTTCATTTTTTAAAGAGAACGACCCGAGATAAGAAAAAAACGTCAGATGAACCAATTTGGTTCCCCCCATGGGGGTGGTGGGACACCAAAACGGTGTAGAGGATTTTCCGGCATTTCGTTCTTCTATCAAATAAAAATGCAATTTTGTAATTTAAAAAAAATTAAGATTTGGACAGAAAAAGGGATCAATTAAATATTTAAATCCAAGATTTATTAGTTGCAGCTTTCTGAGGATTATGCACGTTGGATCGGTCCACACTGGTTCAGGAATGGATTTTCGTGGAAGGATTAAGCTGCAGGTCGAAATTCTCAATTCATTCACTTTCTGTTTGTCTTAAAATTACTCAGCATAAAATTCCTAACAAACGTAAATTTGCCGATTTTTTAATTTGCTTATTTGAAAAATATTACATTAATAAAGATATCTGAAAAAATGGCAAAATCAAAGTATTATATTTTTAATGGATTGAAAACAATGAAAATGAACGTAGAATTATAAAAAATTCATTCAAAAATACTAATTGAATGTAAATAATTAGTCTTATAATTAAAATGATTATTACTAAAAATATTCATAAACAAATGCGCATTTTTAATTCTTTTTTAGAGTTAATTATTTTTTTAAGATGAAAATCAAACAGAGTTTGAAGCCTTATGATATGTAATCTGTCATCTTTGTAAAAAATTATTATTTATAATTTTTATAAGCAAATTTTGTTAACAAAACTCAAATTCATCATTTTCGCTAGGAAAAACTTTACTATTAATAATAATATAACATTATTTATGATTATAAAATTCCACACAATTCTTATTGTTTATGCATATTTATTTATAACAATTGCGAATCATTTTTTACAATGTTCGAGTACCTGGCACTTATGTCAGCATATCTATTGCAATAAGTGATTGACAAAAAGTTATTTTTTTCTCGCAAGACTGTATACTAATGGTTATTGTTAACGTATTTTGTTACTAACAATGACAATTAATAACTAACTGTACAAATTATTACCTCTGTGTAATTTTATAATCATAAATAATGTTATATTATTATTAATAGTAAAGTTTTTCCGAGATAAAATTATGATTTTAAAGTTTGTTAACGTAATTGGTGTATAAAAATTATAAATATTAATTTTTTACAAAGATTCCGGATTAGATATCATAAAGCTTCAAACTTCGCTTGATTTTCATCTTAAAAAAGTAATTAACTCTGAAAAATAATTAAACATGTGCATTTGTTTATGCACATTTTTAATAGTAATCATTTTAATTATAAACAGAGAGAAAATGAAAGTGCTTATGCTTCTGGGAGTCACAACTATTAAAGACGTGGCGCCTCCACAGGTTCGTTCTTTGAACTATGTCCACAATCGTGGACATAGTCCATGAGACGCACACAGATGCGTTGTTGGTATTGGTTGGTATTGCCG
>JBAGKK010069574.1:0-27513 GCA_037177015.1 Euceroptres primus
ACGTTTTTTGGCGGGAAAATTTGAATTTTCGATTTTTTAAAAAAATTCAAAAAGTTGTTATGCCAATCTTATAGAGCCTCCAAAAAGCAAAGTTTTTCTTCTCTTGACTTTTTTGTATATCGTGCGTTGTTTGAATTAAAATCTTAATTTTCTTTTGATTTTTTGAGTTTTGAAAATGCTATAAGTCTGATAATTTTCATTTTATCGAAAAATGTCATAATGATAAATTGTTCATATTTCTGAGTACTATGAATATCCTTACATAGGAGTTTTTTCTTTTCAGGAAAAAAATTGGAAATCATGGAAAAGTCAGAGAATTTTATTGGTCAGGGAAAGTTAGGGATTTCTACAATAAATGAAATCAGTTAATGCCAGGGACTCTTTGTAGGAGTAAATATAAATGAATAAAAAAATATCTAAAATCTTTTTAAATTATAAATTTGATGAATTTCATATTAGCAGTAGTTTATTCTGGACATAAAAGATTTGTTCCTAAAATAATAAAAGATTTAAATTCTGAACTTAAAATATTAATGGTCAGAGAAAATGAAAATTTGGCCAGGGAATTCCGATATTACAAAATTCTTTAGTTGCTTGATTAATATTTCTTCAAAGCCTCCTAAGGATAATGAAAATATATTTGCTTTTTTCCCATATTTTACAATCGATAAAGAAATATTTTATATTCCATAAAACGTAAAAACAATCCATGTCTATAAAAATCTCATTTAATTTTCCACAAGCCATAGTTTTCATTCCTTTACTATAAAGTTTCAATTGTTTTCTCTTTCTGTTCAGGACTCCAAGGATGGGTCACGTTCCACGCCTTCAACCCCCTACGTCTCATAAAACCGAGCAAGTGTTTCGTTATGAACTCCCGCTGTGGTGAAATGCACTGAAGTTTTTGGACTTTTACATCAGAGAGTAGAAGCAATAGAGACAGCTCTGACTTTTTTCCTCTCTTTCTTTATTTTCCCTTGAGGCGATGTTTTCGTTACTTTGAGACCAGGTTCTTGCTCATGCAAGAATTCGAGAATAAGAATGGATTCAGAGCGGAACTATAAGCTTTAGTTGTAATGCGGGCCGCGACGTTATTTATTAATAGCAAAGTTGGTGCACGCCGCAAGGGAGTGGCAACACAACACGCTAGAACGAGCGCGACAGAATGACGAGTCGCTTCATCTTCGTCCCTCTTTATCTGTCCCTCTCTATTTTCGCCTCTCGCCCGCTTGCCCACCCACATCAAAAAGCACGTTAGTGTGAACTCAACACTTGATTCCTCGCTTACACCCCCGGAATCGTCCTGTCCTGTCTCATCCTCTCCTCTACTAAATCGATCACTTTTCGGAGCGACATTTGGAATTTCGATACGACTTGGACGGTTGATGTCCAATTTCCGGAAATGTGGCCTTCGAACCAAACCAAAACTGATTTCGGATGTGGTTTTTCCTGCAGGGTTGCCACTAGGGTGGTCCAGAAAAAAATGCATTTTTTAAAGGCTATTCCAAAGCTGCATGCTGTGGAGCGAAAGAGATTAGCATATTTTCACAGTATTCTCTGGGGTCAGGAAAAATTCGGTAGGATTTCGTTTCTGGTTCGTTTTGGTACTGGAGATTAGAAGACCGTATAGGGAAGTTTGTATTTTTCTTCTAATCGAATTCTCGACTTTTTAAAGAATGATTTCGATTTAGAAGTTTAATTGGCTGTAAATCTCAGATTTGATATCAACGTAGGTTTAACCGAGGGTCGAACTTCAAGAGTTCCGATTTGAGTGCTTTCAATTCTAAAGGTTTTTTAATTTTTATTTCGTTTGAGCGATTTCAAATTTATGTTCTTTAAAAGTCAGTAATTCGACAAAAATTTCTACTCAATTGTAAAACTCAAATCTTTTGATTTCAAAAATTTTAAAAAATTCTATTCGATTCTAAAGCTCAAATATTTGATTTCAAAAGTTTAAAAAAATTCTATTCAATTCTAAAGCTTCTAAAGAAATTCATTTCTAAAGATTTTTTGATTTGAACGTAATTTGAGCGATTTCAATTTTATATATTTTTAATTTCAAAAATTAAGGAATCCATTCAATTATAAAGCTTCTAAAAATGTTCCGTTCTAAAGATTTTTTAGTTTGAATATAATTTGAGCGATTTCATATTTTAATTCTTTTCTATACAAAATTTAAAAAAAATCAATTCTCAATCTCATAAAAAAATTCAATTCTAAACATCTTGAAAAATTCATTTCTATAAAGTTTTTTTAATTTAGACTTAATTTGATCACCTTTTAAATTCAAGAATTGGAAAAATCCATTATTTCTAAAGCTTTTAGAAAAGTTTGGTTCTAGAGATTTTTTAGTTTGGATTTAATTTGAGTGATTTCAAATTTATGTTCTTTCTAATTTAAAATTTTAAAAAATATTCAATTTTTTAATTGAAAATTAGAAAATTTATACTCAATTCTGAAGCTCAAATCTTTTGATTTCAAAAGTTTAAAAAAATTCTATTCAATTCTAAAGCTTTTTTGATTTGAATCTAATTTAAGCGATTTCAAATTTATATCTTTTTAATTTCAAAATTTAAAAAATCCATTCAATTCTAAAGCTTCTAAAAATGTTCGGTTCTAAAGATTTTTTAGTTTGAATTTAATTTGAGCGATTTCATATTTTAATTCTTTTCAATTCAAAATTAAAAAAAAAATAATTCTAAAGCTCCTAAAAAAATTCAATTCCAAACTTCTCGAAAAATTCATTTCTAAAGCTTTTTTAATTTGAACTTAATTTGGACTCAATTTCAAATTTATAACCTTTTAAATTCAAGAATTAGAAAAATCCACTATTTCTAAAGGTTTTAGAAAAGTTTGATTCTAAAGATTTTTTAGTTTGTATTTAATTTGAGTGATTTCTTTATGTTCTTTCCAATTTAAAATTTTAAAAAATATTCAATTTTTTAATTGAAAATTAGAAAATTTATACTCAATTCTAAAGCTCAAATCTTTTGATTTCAACAAATTTTTAAAAAATCTATTCAATTTTGAAGCTTCTAAAATTTCGGTTCTAAAGTTTTTTAGGTTGGACTTAATTTGAGTGATTTCAAAATATCCTCTTAAATTAAAAAATCAAAAAAATTCGAAAAAAATTTCTATTCAATTCTGAAGATTTTTTAATTAGAACTTAATTTTAATGATTTCAAATTTAAGTTGTTTCCAATTAAAAAATTTTGTAAGTACTCATTTCTAAAGCTTCTAAAAAGATCATCTCAAGCTTTTTTAACTTGAACCCAATTTGAGTAATTTCATGTTTATAATATTCTTTTTGATTCAAAATAAAAATTTTAAATCCTCAAAAAATCTGGAAATAGAAGCTGATAAGATGGAAAGGTTTTCTAAATCTAACAAATTAAAACTTAAAATTCGATCTCTTTTGAATTCAAAAGCTTTAAACTCTGAATAGTTTCCAATTTGAAAGCTTTCATATTATTTGTTCCTTTGAAACATTTGTTTCTTTTGAAAATTTAATGCTATTTACTTGATGCTTTAAAATTCCAAAACATTGAAATAATATTTTATTAATAACAATATTCACAAAATTAAATAAGGAAACATTTTTAGTTAAAAACATTAGAAAAAAACTTAGACTCCTTTGCAGTAAAATCTGTTTAAAATTATTTAACTCAAATATAGTAACTCCTGTAGAGATAGTGTTGTAATAAAAAAACAGCTAAATGCAATTCTAGAAAACCTGCTTGAAAATAAAAGCATTGGAAATAATTTAATATTACAGAATATGAGCATGTTTTTAATTTTTTTTATAATCTCAATTTTCATTAATAATTTTCTACTGTCTTTTTCTCTCATAAGAAAATAAATATAAAATTTAATTAAGCATAATTCAAACGACTTTCTACAAGTACGAGTAACCAAAAGCTCTAGGAAATTCAAGTTTTATTAAACTTGTATTTGAAATTGTCCACAGAAGTCTAATCGGTTTCGGAATATTTGACTCCTCATTATGGAAACTTGAAATTAATTAAATTACTTAATTACCCGCGAGACAAGTAGACTTACTTTCTTATTCGCGTAATTAGTTAATTTAATTAATGATATCCACTCTAATTGCCCATTGCTGGAAGTCAAAGAATTTGCGACATTTGTAGTCAACTTGCCTGAATGTCATAAGGCCATTTAATTCAAAGGCTTTCTAATTTGAATAGTTTTTAACCAGAAACTTTTTAGATTCGAAAGTTTTGCCAATTAGAAACAATCAAATTTAAATATTTTTTAATAAATACAACCAAGTCTTTAAAATTTGTGAGCTTTTAAATCCAAAGAACTTTTTGGGATTGAGCACTTCAAAAATTAATTTTCCAATTAATCCAATTAAGGATTCAAAACCTTTTTGGTTTGGATTTCCAAATTCTGGATGATTTCCGAGATGATTTCCAAATTTTGAAATTTTCAAATTTTGTGGGAAGATTTTAGTGGAAAATTGGTTTCGGGGATAAAAAGTTGATCGCAATTAGTAGAACCTTTTTGAACCTGAATTAAAAAATAATTTACGAATTTCTTTCACTCATTTAGGTGAAAATCGATTGTAAAATCATATCCAAAATATTAAGCTGACTCACAACACGAATTCTCTTAGGCTTCATTTTATATCTATTTCTTCGGAATCATATAGACACATAATTTGAATCTCAACTCTATGCAAATATATTAAACTTATTTATTTTTTTAGGCTCGAGGAGGAGATAGAGAGGTCTTTAAAAAAAATGAATCCAAGCAGCTGTATCATCTCTAACAATTCTAAATCTTCGTATTCCCGCTGGACGGTATCTTCAAAGGGGTGGACCGAAAAATTAGGAAAATTCGGCAGAACTTTAAAGAGAGACTGATTGTCGGCGGCGAAGATTAGAGAATTTCCGAATTGTATCGTGAGTCCGAAGCATGGCTCCGAAATACGATCGATTTGTTATGGAATGACCCCTCAACGAGTCTCTCTCTCTGTCTCTCTCTTCGTTTCTCACTCGAACTCTGCCTCACCCAACGTCATTCTCGTTCTCTCTCTTTGGCATCGTCTCTTCTCTATTTTATTCCCCCCCCCCCTCTCTCTCACTCTCGTCAACACAGCTGTTTTTTCTCTCTCACTCACACGAGCTGGTGGAGGAAAGCAGACGAACGCTTTGTCGGCGCCCGCGGCCGACATCAAAAGCGCCGACTGCTTCCTCTCCTCCGTCCCGTGAGCTGGCCGTGCCTCATCCTCTGGCCCCGTTCCCCAGCTCACCTCCAAACCACAGAAACGAGGGACCGGTAAAACCGACGCCAGGCTACGAGCTCGCGGTAAAACTGTATTATAGCCTTCCTTATATCCCAGCCCTACGGACAGCCCCCATAGTAACATGGCTGTAGCACGCAATAAATATCATCCGCTTATCTTTATTGATTTCGATTTAATTATCGCTCCGTTATTCTGACGGCGTTTTTGTCCTCGCGAAATGCATCCGCGAAAATTTCACCCTTGGTCGAACACCAGCTGCCGCAAATCCGACAAAATCGGATTAACCGGCAGGAAAGTTGGGTGGAAGAAAATTTGCATAGGACCCTTCTCTGTTGGGATAGTCGAATCTTATGGGAATTTTATTAGGATCTATCTAAACCTAAAGCTTTAATAGCTTTTGCCTTCTGATTCTGGGTTATCTTTCGATCCTGGTTTCAAGAATCATATTTTCACTTTGGTGCCAGTTTCGATTCCGGTTTTTCTGTTCCAGGTTTGGTTCTGGTTTAATGTATTCAGTGCAAGCCGACTTCAGTTTTTTTTGTTTTCATAAAGATCCTCTTTCTATCGTCTATCTATCCTATTTTAATAAAACATCCCAGTTTCTCTTGGCTTAAGGTCTGAATTTTGAACCCCATCTGTTTTCTGATTGTCTACTCTTTACTTCTACTACTTAGTTTTAACGAGAGCTATAAAGCTATATAGAAGTCTAGCAAGTCCGGGTAAAAATGATAGAATCTAGTTTCTAGTTTTCTAGTTTCAAAAACTAGAGGAAGACCTTCATCCTCTCGGATTCGTAACGCTTCGCAGAACTCTTTGATCTTGTTTCAGAAAAACCGGACGAAATATGCGACCCAACCAAATGTCCTCTTATCGGTCGCATCGGTTCCACTTTGGCGAAGGGACCGTCCCGTAATAGCGATCTGGGCGTAATAAATAGAGAACGGCAGGATCGACTCGCTCGTAACGCGACTATAGTAGGCAACTATAGTTTGAATGTTACGACGTAGCGGTTTACGAGCTAATATGCACAAAAGGAACCGTTCCAGTGTCTCTGGTACTGTTCATGTTCTGCTTTTCAGGAATTAGAGTTGCTTGATTTTAGTCTCCCTAGAATTCAATAGGTTGTAATTTATCTTTAGGCTTCTCTCCTATGAGATTAGTAATCAGAGGAAATTGCGAGGATTATGGAGGATTATCAGATTACCACTAGGATTAGTCAAGGATCATGAAAATTAAGAACCTTAACTGATAGAAACCTGGTCTACATACTTAAAAAATTCAAGAAAATGAAAGGAAACGATTATCGTTCAACTACAAATATGTATTCTGTTTAGTGTTTGACCTTCCTTCCAACAATACAACTAAGAAGAAGAATCTAACCATCGACCAACAAATCCTCTTTTCTCGCTTCTTCTTGAGTTTTCGATCAAGTCCTGATTTGTGGCTGTTGATTCTTAAAACATGATTCTTGGAACATGAGTCTTGCTTGTTGGTTTCTGAATCTGCGATAAAATCGTGATTCTTGGTTGTTGGTGTTTGATTGGTGATTCTTCTACACGTTCTTCAATAAATCTCGAATTCTTGATTGCTGGTTTTCGTTTGATGATTTTTGGTTCTTGATTTTTTCTTCCTGATTTTTTCTTCTTGGTGTTTGATGATTCTTGCTTTCTGATTCTTCTACAGTTCTACACGTTCTTCAATCAAACTCGAATTCTTGATTGTTGGTTCTTATTTTAAGATTCTTGGTTCTTGCTTTCTGATTCCTCGACCCGCTCTTCCATAAAACCGGAATTCTTGATTATTGGTTCTTGTTTTATGATTCTTGTTCTTGATTCTTGCTTTCTGAGTCTTCAACAAAACCCTGCTTCTTGGCTGCTGGATTTTGTTGATGATTGTTTTTGACTTCTGGATAAATTTTTGCTAGTCATGATCATGATTGGTCATGCATTCATGATCATAATTCTCCGATAAAACTCTGATTCTTGGTTGTTGTTTTTCATTTTTCACTATTGTTGAAATTTTTATTCTTGACTCTTCTCTCTTTATTCTTGACTTCTTGCTCATGGCTTTTCATTCTTGTTTGTTTGTTTTGTTTTTTCATTCTTGCTTGTTGATTCTTCGTCCAAATCCTGAGTTTCTGTTGTTCGATTTCTGATTCTTACCTCTGAATTCTTCGATGTTCGATCAGATCCTGATTCTTAGTTGTTGGTTTTTGATTAAAGATTGTTTCTTCCTGGCTTCTTGTTCTTCTACTCCTCAAACCCTTATTTCTTGGTTGTTGATTCTTGTTTGATGATTCTTGGTTCTTAATTCTTGCTTCCCGATTCTTCGACAAAATCCTGACTTTTGGTTGTTATTTCTTATTTCTTGATTCGTGATACTTCGTAAAATTGATTGTTCGATTCATGGCTCTTAATTTTTGATTGTTTCGTTTTGATTCTTTCTGGTTGATTCTTTGTTTTTCGTTGTGATCCGGATTCTCGGTTGTTCGATTTCTTATTCCTGCTTCTGGATTCTAGATTCTTCGATCGGATCCTGATTTTAGGTTGTTAGTTTTTGATTGAAGATTCTTGCTTCTTCTACTCTTTTTTCGATAAAACCCTAATTCTTGGTTGTTGGTTCTTGATTCATGCTTCCTGATTCTTCAACAAAACTTTAACTCTTACTTGTTGGTTTTTGATTCTTGGATTTCTTATTCCTGCTTCTGGATTCTAGATTCTTCAATCGGATCCTGATTCTTGGTTGTTAGTTTTTGATTGAAGTTTCTTGATTCTTCTCTCTTCCATCGATAAAATCCTCATTCTTGGTTGTTGATTCTTGATCCATGCCATCTGATTCTTCAATAAAACTTTAATTCTTGGTTGATATTTCTTGATTCATATGATTCTTCGATAATACCCTGACTCTTGTTTTTTAGTTTTTGATTCTCGATACTGTTGATTTTGTATTCTTGGGTTTTCAGTCTTCATTCTTGATTGTTTGGTTTTGATTCTTGCTTGTTGAATCTTCGATCAGAATCAGATCCTAAACCTTGGTTGTTGGTGCTTGGTTGATTCTTGATTCGATTCTACGATAGAACCTTGATTATTGGTTCTTGCTTCGATTCTTAGATAAAATCCTGATTGCCTCTTGATTCTTCGGTCAAAACTTGATACTTGGTCCTTCTTTATTGATGATTTTTGGTCCTTGCTTCGATTCTTAACTCAGATTCATGGTTGTCAGTTCTTGATTCTCAGTTCTGTTGATTCTTGGTTCTTCGTTTCTTAAGTGCTTGTTGATTCTTCGATTAAACCCAAATCGTCTTGGTTGTGATTTTCTGATTCTTGTTTTTAGATTCTAAATTCTCAATTCTTGGAGGATTAAAAGAGTTGAGCTGAAGGAATTGGAGTTTTCCAAGACGTGTGGGTGCGGGAAGATTATTAATAGACTGGGTCGGATTTTTTGATTGCTGTCAGCGACATATCGAAGTTAGCTCTGGTACACCAAGTTTTTTAAGCCTTGCGTTTTATTCTCCTTGCTCGGGGCCCCCGCTCGCTTCCCCTGGCGGCCAGCTGTCTTTTTCCTTTTACCTCCCTCCGCACCGATCAGCGCCTCTCTCTTGCTGCTTTCCCTCTCTCTTTCTCTTTCTCTCAAAAACGAGACTCGCCGCCGACTTTCCGACAAAGGAATAAAGAAAAGAAACAACTAGCCACGCTACGGCTGAGGATGGTATGGCTTGCCATGCCACGGCACGGCATAGCATGGCGGGTAAAGCCTTGCCGAGCAGGGAGAGCGAGGGGCACTTGCTGGACCAGTGGCGTAATCAGAAAGGGCCTCTCTTACTCAGTTACTCACACTTCTTCAGCTTCAACACGTTTCAAAACATTGCGAAGACCACGGCGAAAACAAGGTTCATTCTACTTCTCTCACTCGAGGTCTTCAATAATTCTTACGGGAAAGATTTATTCCCTGCTGCAGATCGAGGGAGTTATTTTGGATGGAAAGACTGTTTATAGGACAAGTTACTGGTGTGATTTAAACAATTCTGAGTCCGGAGTTTCATTTAAGTGGGTTTTATTCTCAGACCAGGATTTTGAAAAGGATCCTGGTCTTTAGAATTATTTGCAGGATACACAAACTTAGTCTTAAGTTTGGTTTCTTTAGAATCTAGATTTTAGACTGGCTTAGAAATTTGGAAGTTGGTTCATCTAAAGATGTAAAATAGATGCAACATTTCAAAACAATGTGAAAATTTCACTCGAGATCTTCAATCATTCCTGGGGGAAATATTGATTCGATGGGTTGTTTTATTTAATTCTAGAGCGTGAGATGATTGTTGACGATATTTCAGTTTCCTGTGATTAAAAATCGAAGAAAGGTTCGTAGAATCCAAGAATGAAATGATGTCCAAATTTCCATAATTTCAATTACAATTCAGTATCTGAATTTCAAAAATATACAAACAACTTTCGTCAAAAGGATTACCTGAGAATCTTTTTAAATTTTGTGGTCTGTTAGATTTCCGTAAAAAAGAAGATGACGTGTTCCTGATAATCTTTAGATTCTTTAGAATTTAAAAATCCCAACTAACGTCCTTTGAGTGCATCAGAAAAGTCAATAGGCTTAACAAACTCTGCTTTAGATTTTCAGCTTGAAAAAAAAAAAAAAAACAGAAAATGAATGTCAATAAAACATTGAAGAGGTCTGTATGGGATTTCAGTTCCCTCTACCTGTTTTTTTTATATTTTTATTTCTGTTATTGTCTCTTCTATTTGATTCGATTCTACCTCATTCTATTTTTCGCAAACGTAAAAGTAAAGCGCTTTAGTAGTTTCCGAGTGCAGCATTTTGTTTAAAAAAAAAAAAGAGATGAATCCTTTTAGCTGACGGTCGATTTGGTTTGAAAAGGGGAGAGTTCCGCAAAGGATATTTTTCAGTTTGAGAGCGACTGGTGGCTGTCACGAGAGGCAGTCCGTTTAAAACGCTCGGCGTTTCTTCCTTTGAGGCAAAGGCCGTCTGCGACGGAACTTGCAAAGCCTACAAAGGTGCACTTTGCTCGAACATCCTCTTTCTCCACGAGAAATGCGACGCCTATGTTTCTTCTGAAACACCGCTAGGAGATAATAGCATGCCGGTACAGTCCCCAAAAAAAAGTCGCCGACGATTCTGCGTTTTCGAGTACACACACACACGCACACACACACACACACACACACACACACACACACACATATATATATATATGAGTGTGTACATGTATATAGTATATATACCAGTTGTTCTCTTTGTTTTCAGCCGAGGAATCAATGGCGTTCGTATCAAAACACCGAGAAGACGAGAGTATTTACTGGCGTTGTACGAGTCGCCAGATGTTGGAATTGTTGGATTACAGATGGTCCCACGCAGTCGTAAATCCTATCATCGTGCGTAGATTCGAACCAGCAATTTTCCATCCATCTAGCTGAGAATTTCAAAATTGCGGAATAGCCGTAGCCTATTACCAAACGATAAAGGTGGTGTTAGACTTGGAGTCTTAGACTCGCCGGTTCGATCCTCTTAAAAATACTGCCGTACGTCATTTGAAAAGGAGAGGGAAAAAAAAGAAGGGAGCGCCTTTGCTCAGCCGCGGATCGGAACTGAGGTGAACCGGGCGACGTCGGGCCCCTCGATGCTGCAGTAAATTACACCGACGCCTGCCTAAACAGTGAATGAAATGTTCATTCTTACACTGAGAAAAACAAACAGCTGGCTTGACTTAATTCGACAAACACTCTATTTTCTTACTTCTATTCCACTATTGACTATTCGATTTTATTTCTACAACACAATCCTTGACTCTTTTGCTAATTTATTAATTTATATCTTTGGTATTTTTGCAACCTCATGTTGATGATAGAACAATCTCTCGAGACAGGAGCTTCTTAAATCCTAGAAAACTCTCTTTATTTAGCGAGTGGATTAGGAACTCCCCTTTTCTTCAAAAAAAGATACTTCCTAAAACACATCTTGTTTTGAAATTCCACAAACTCTTCATAGCCCTAGGGTTCCAAGTCTTGATGCAGTTCTTTTACCCTTTTTTCCTCCATGAAGAGTAATTGTACAAATAGACTGGCCTTTACGTATATTTTGATTATCTAGTATCTGTAAGGAGGACCAAATAAGCTGATATCTCAATATCTGGAAATGTCATTTCGTTCTACTCCGAATCACAGACTATACACTTGGAGTGTATGCCTGAACGTGACATGCGATTTACTGCGGAATCTAATGTAGGACTCCAAAGTTCTATTACCATCAGCTCTGGATTTAGGGGAGAACTAATGGTGTTTCAGGAACGGATCTTTCACTTCCGGAACCCCAGAGCCAGGAAATCTTACTTAAAAATCATCCTCATTTAAAAATCTTGTAATTTTTTCAGTCTAGGGATTACAGTCAGTCCCCTATTCCCCTTTTTTAAACCTATTTTCCGTCTATTATTCTCAAAATTCCATAAAACCCTTTTTTCAGAATTTGATTCTTCCCCCTCCCCCCTTAATCCTTTTTTTTACTCAAAGATTCGATTAATTTTCAAAAAAAACTATGAGAAATAGAAACTTGTGACATTCAAAATTTTTTTAAATTATTTCTGAATTTTTCATAATTTCCAATTTTTTAAATCTATACTCATCCATAAACGACTAAAATCATCTAGGGTTTTCCAAAATCTTTTAGAATCCTCCAAAATCTACAGAATACTCCCGAAATTAATAAAATCCTCCAGATTCTTCAAAACTTATCTGAAATCTGTTAAAAATCTTCAAAACATTATATACTGCCCCAAAGTCTTCCAGAATCCTCCAGATTCTTCTAATCGAAAATCTTTCATAATTTTCAAAAAAATTCCAAATCTGTTAAAATTCTCTAGAATTCCAGACTGATCCATAGCATAATCTTTCAGAGTTTTCTTGATCTTTAAACATTTTTTCAAAACCTACTTAAATTTTTCAAAATACATATCCTAGAGTTCTAGACTGTTCCAGTATCTTCCAAAATCTTTTAAACTCATCAAAACTCTTCTAGAATTTTCTATAACCTTCTAGAATCTTCGAGACTTTTTCAGAACCCTCCAAAATCTACAAGACTCGAAATTTTTTTTAGAAATTTTTTTTCTTTATATTCTAAAAGATTGGAGTTTTATCTAAAGTTTAAAATTTTTTTAATTTATCTGAAATTTGTAAAAAGATTTCAAAATATTTGAAACTGTTCTGGAATCTTCTACGATCATCTACAGATTCTTCTGGATCTTTCCAAAACGTAATCTTTTAGAATCTTCTGTATTCTCCTATAATAATCTTATAAAATCATAAAGAATGTCTCAAAATTCTTTAATAATCTACAAAATATTCCAGACTGTTCTAGAATCTTCTAGAATCCTCAAGAATATTCTGAACTCCAGAATTTTCATTTTCAGAATTCTGCAGAATCATTTAAAAAACGATCTAAGATCTACAAAAGACGCCCTTAATCTTGAAGAATCTTGTAGATCGTTTTCAGAATCTTCCTAAAATTCTGTAGATTTTTCAGACGTCTTCAAAAAAAATCTGGAAGCGACCAAGCGACTAGAAGATTTTAGAAGTTTAAGGCTGCATTTAAAAGATTTTTGAAAATTCTCAAAGATCCCGGAATATTGTAGAATATTTTTGAAAATTATAGTAGATTTTAGGGTATTGAAAATGAAGTTTATCATCTAATGATGGAATATAATTTTATTTGTTAATAAAATTTGAGTTTACTTATAAAAGTTTTCTTATAAAAATGTCACATTTATTAAGATTTTGTGGCTCCGTGATATTTAAAAAAAAATGTCCCCTATTTAAAAAATATTCCCTATTTCGAAAAGAAATCCTCTTTTTTTTTCTTAAAATTAAACCGCTATGATCCCGGTGACACTTTAAAAATCAGAAATTCTTCTAAGTTAAAGTTGCATGCATTTTCAAGACTGGAAATAAAAAATAATTCTTAATTGGGGGGAAAAAAAGCTTTTAAGAAATGAAGAGCGCAATTGTCAGGGAAGAATGAAACTAATCTGAGATTCTGACGTCATATCTGTTCTATTTGATGGATTTTAGGCTTGAGGAGGCTGAGCGTGAATAGCGGCAGTTTCTTTCTTCTTTTTTCATTACGGAGCACATGATCAGCGACATGTAAATTCGCACACAGATACCTGTGCTATAACACTGATTGGTGCATACATCTGTGAAAGTTTCGGATAAGAGAGGAGTTATATTATGTACAGATGGGGGATGGTTGATTGCGAAAGTCATATAGCCTCTCTAAAACGGAGGCTCTGCTGGTCAGAAAATGTGCTCACTCACGGGCATGTCAGCTTGGAATTGTTGTTCTTTTAATAAGAACCGTGGCGGCATTATTTCTCGTCATCTGTAAGGCCCCAGTTTCGGTAGACTCACTAGAATTCTCTTTCGTCTCGCTAAATTACTTTGGAAAATTACACACTGCCGACGGAAGTTGAGGACTAAGCGTGAAAGCAAACTGGAACCTTCGGACTTGGAAAAAATCAAAACCTGCTCGCGGAATATTCTCAAAGGCAATTTATAATTTGGAAAAGCTATTTCTACGGTTGGATTCTAATTTAAAGATCTTTGGTTCGTTGAATTTAAAGGGATTCAAGGTATTTTTTATTTATTTTGATGAGTTCAGGAATTAGGAAGGAGTTTTTAATTATTATTGCTAATTTGATTCTTTGTCTTTTGCAAAACAGCTCTTTTGCAAATTTGCTTAAGCAAATTTTGATTCTGGAGTTCTGTTAATGAAAAAAATATTGCTACCAGGTTTTGTGCATTCAAATTTTCGAATGACTGTATAAACCTGCTTGGAGATATCAATCTTGGAAAAGGACGAGTTTGAAATCCATGGGCCTTGAATTACAGAATTTTGAGCTTCAGTTACGTAAAACTATAGTTTCAGTAGTCTGGAACTTTTAACATTTTTTTTTTAGTTCAGAGGCGCAGAATTTGAAACCTTTGGAAAGAATTGTATTTTGGAATTTGGATAAATTTATATCCTGCTCCAAAATTTATGTTAACAAAGTTTATTCAAATTTAACTCCAGAAGGATTTACTCTGAAAATTTCACTTGAAACCATTATAGAAAAATTTATTTTAAAGATTTATACTCCAATTTGTTAGAGTTCACAAAAAAGTAATTTTTAAATCCTTGAATATAAATTGAAATTGCTCCAAAAATAACATAAAATAATATAACATTTTTTTTTCAATAAAAAAATAATATAAAATTCTTTAAAATTTCAAATAATAATAGATTAATTGTAACTTGGGTCAAAAATATAAATTTTTATAAAAAATATTAATATTAATATTGATTTTTTTATAAAATTACAAATTTCACTCCGAAATCTTCCACAAAAATTAATTTTGCTCCAAAACCTACAAATCCTTATGTACAAATTGACATTACTGCAAGACTGACCATTTTGTGTAAAGTTTTTTCATCATACAATTTGGTTTGTAAGAAGTGAAATTTCTTTTATTTGTGTAAAAATAAAAGAAACATTATTATTTCAATTTAAGGTAATTTCTCAAATTATGGAAAAAAGCAATTTATTTAAAAGATAAATCTGTATTTTAACAAGATTGTTGACAATTTGTCTTGATGTTAGTCCTAAAACTCTGTTTAGTAGTACTCAGAGTGATTTCCTAACATTCAGGGTGATTTGAGGGTATTTGGAAAAGGGATGGATAATGGAACTGGGGCCGAAGTCTGGGAAAAAACGGTTGGTATGAGAATTCGTGACTGTTGGGAACTTTGGGGGAGCTTGGCAGCATTTTCAATTAGAGAATAATTTTATTAAAGAGTGATCATTATTTTCTATTCATTGCAAACGATTGATTAAATATTTTCTTTCCTTGAAGCAAAGTTTCAATTTAAGATCCAGATATTTTAAAAAATTTGAATAAAAACAAATTAAATATTGACTAGAATTTAATTGAAACAAAATTTGGTTAAGTGAATCAAAATATTTAATTGATACCATAAAAGTAATTTTCAATCGTTTTCTGATTGTCAGTGGAAATATATAATTTTTCCTTCGTAATTACAATTTAAAAAAAAAATAAATGGACATTTTCTTTTGGATATTTATTGAGACAGCATAAGACGTACACACTACGTAAACTGGCGAATCACCCCCTGGAAATTACGTGCACTTTGAATATTTATCGATTTATCCATGCAGAGTATAATTTCCTGGGGGGTGAACAACATTTCATGTGGTATAAACACTGTAAAGTGTAGGCTCATATACAATAGTGGAATCGATAAACTTACTAGGGTTTCATTCTTATTCAACAAATGGGGGTGCTTTGAAACCAGCGAAACGGAATACAATAATAAAACCTCCCAATGATTTTTCTTTAGCTTTTTAATAATTTTTCTTTCAATCTCTTGCTCGTCTTTGTTTTAACAATTATGTTCTGCAGAACTCATAGCCAATTGTCTCAAGCTTTTTATTTTTATTTTTTTGCAGGTTTTATTTTCCTCTTGTTCGAGTTCTGGAAACACAATCCGTATCAGTTTCTCCCCATTATTTGCAACATTCCCAGCAAGTTTTCGCATCGGTTTTATGAATGGCTTCTTATCAACATAAAGCCGTGTGAAATTCTGTCACTGCTTGCGTCTACATCTATAGAGGCAAACTTATGGTGCTTCCGAGTGGCTGTTGGCGAGTCTTTTTGGGTCACAGTGGCTCCAAGTGACCTCCCTACGTCCCTGAAGAGAGAAGAGAGGGGAGCCGACGTAGAGGAGGAATTACGGGGAACGTGGTTCACGCGAGGACGATCGCCGTAGTCAAACAACGACCGTAGATGTAGCAACGTCGTGGTAGCTCTCTGGACCCTCGTGAACCATCAAGTCCTCGATCTAACAGTCTAACTTGAGTGATCACTCCCTTCCTACCCGGAGGTAGAGGTTCCGGAAGTTCTTCGCGCTCGCGATCACCAAGTAAACAACACCTCGTATGATCAAAGAGCAATGCTAAAATAAGACCCACGTGCTGGCACTAGAATTCCAATATCGACGCTCGATACGTGCCAAGGATACTCATTCTCATCCTGCCTCTCTGCATCTCTTTCTCTCAATATTCTCTTTCAGTGAGTGTTTTTCAGCTGAGGTGTGAGTGGTGCATCGTCCTGGGTGTTGATCCAAGTTTGGAGTGAAGTGACGACGACGTGAGGAATAGTGGGATTCAAGGAGAGAGAAAGAGAACTCTGGAGGCCCAAAGAGAAAGGAGTAGCCAAATAAGCTGGCAAGATCAAAGGAGGAAGACAAGAAAGAGGAAAGGTTATTAGCTGAGGTAAAAAGAAGAGCAAGGCAAGACCGAAAGGACCTGAGGATAAAAGGGAGTAGGAGATAAAAAGGCAGGAAACGAGGGAAGCATGGACACGTAAACAGTTGTGGCTGCACTGGAGGGAAAGCAATAATAGGGTCGTTGACGAAGAGAACAACAACGAGGGAAAAGCTGTTGGAGTGTGTTTGCACGTACGCATGAGGATCCCATGGCTACCGGACTTGTGAGGTGGTGCCGGACAAAGTTGTTCACAAACTACAAGTCCTTTTCTGGTAATATTACGATCTTCTCTTTCCTCTTGATGATTTCTGATGATATTATTGTTTATCTAACTTCTAGCTGATGCTGTTATTCTTGATATAGCTGATGTTAATCTGGTCCTGCTGATGATCTTGCTTTGATCCAGCTCTTCCGCATAGTTTAATCCCGGAGGATTAAAACGTCCGCGTCCCTAACTCGTTTCTTCTTCTCCGGAAATGATTTAGCCCCGGTTTGAAAGCCTGTGGCCGCTGATAGTATCGCTGCTGGGCTTCTACTTATGCCAAGCTTAGATTCTCTTCTCGTTCCAGCTAGGCTTGCCAGAGGCGAAGAAATCGGCTCTATTATAAACGAGTAGATCAAGAGAACGTGACTAGACCACTACTACGATTGCCTTTGATCTTCCGAGCAAATACCTTCCAAATTATACTCCTCTACTCTCTCAGACGTCGAGTTTAACTTCGCTTTCGAATCTTAATCAGCTCTTGATGGCGGTTGCTTGTTTTTCTTCAAGACAATTTTCTTTGGCTTGTTTATTAGGGTGATTGATGATTAGGAATTAGACCTTTTAGGTTCTTGAATTTGGGTTTCAATTATAATTTACTGAAGCACCGTATCATATATGAACTTCTTGGTTTTTGAAGTTTTTCATGAATAACTAAATTATTCTTGACTCTATAAGATTGGCAAAATATTTTCTGACTTCAGTAAATTTGCGATTCTGCTTGCTGGTTCTCAGATAAAAGATCATATCTAGTTTTCGAGATAAAAATTTGAAAAGGTTGAAAAATCTTGATTTTCTGATGTTGGTTTTTTTTTTGCTTTTTTTTCAATTAAATCCTAAAGTAGTCATTAGACGAAGAAAAAATCCTAAGAGATGAATTTTTTTTAGTTAACTTCGATTTATGATAAAAACTGAATTCTGAAAGACAGTTCTCATTTACATAGATTTGGAACCGGCCCTTATTTAAAACTGGCTTGTTGATTAGGGTGAATGATGATTAGGATTTTATGAATTGGACCCTTTAGGTTCTTGAATTTGGGTTTCAATTCTAGTTTATTGAAGCACAGTGTTAATATATGATCCTTGGTTTCTGAAGTTTTTCATGTATAATTAAATTATTGTTGTCTTCCTCAGTAAATTTGCGATTCTGGTTTTCAGATAAAAAATCATATCTAGTTTTCGAGAAAAAAAATGAAATCTTGATTTTCTGGTGTTGGTTTTTTCGCTTCTTTAGAGCCTAAAGTAGTCATTAGACGCAGAAAAATGATAAGAGATGATTTTTTTAGTTAACTTAGACTTATTGTTAGAATCATGAATCGGTTTGTAGGTAGAATTCTTATATGAAACCTGGTCGTTCATACAACATTCCTCTTATGCGATCAAATCCTAAACTACAGCGATGATAAAAACTGAATAATTCTGATGGGCAGTTTCTCATTTAGACAGATTTGGGACCGGCCCTTATTTAAAAATGGATTTAAATTCTCCATTTTTGAACACATAAGTGAAATAAAAATAATAACTATAACCCAGGAGCTGGCAATAATAAATTTTTAAAATCGCCGAGCAGGTTTCTCTCTTAGCCGATCCAAAACTGGAATCATTTTAACGATTGCCATTTTGGCTGGTCTGGTCAAGTGTCCTTTATTTTTATTTTTGTATTGAGACTTGAGACGTGCTGACTCGATTTTGCGAAAAAGGTTGAGAGGTCATTTTTTGAAAAAAGCAATTGCTCCAGGAATTAAGTCAGGAAATACTCAAAGCTTTGAAGGAGCTTGTAGCAAATTTTTGATCATAAATTATTATTAATCTATGAATTTATAATCTACCAGAAGTCAAATATCTCTGCTGGGCTAGAATATTATTTTCGTCTGACTTCAGTAGCAGGTACAAGCGCAAACATATCAAAGCAGATTAGAATCTCCAGAATTTTACGGTGTAACTTTAATCCTGATAAATTTATTTCAGTATCGTAAATCAAAACTCGTTTGCAATAATAGTCCATAGGTCTTTTATCTTTTAAGTCAATAACGGGAAAGGCAAAATATAAACTAGATAAAGTTTTATGGGAATTTTTAGTCTAAAAATAGGTCTAAATTATGGAACATCAAATTGTAAGATTTAATTTATTAGGGAAATTTTGGACGTTGAGTCGTGGATTTATGATCTATCTTCCTCTCGCTGTAAATATTTTTGACCGGAATGCGTTCTCGAGGTTCAGAACTTATCCACTGCACTTTCCCTGGCGCTTTGCGTCCACTTCTCTTCTACTTATCCCTTCCAAACGACCACCGGTTGTACTAACTTTACCCAGCATCGACTTCATGAATGGGATCTAAGAATCGTCCCATTCAATTAATTTCAAAACTGCGTTACCAGGTAGCTAACTTCTCAGGTCCTCTAATAAAAAATACAAAAAATTTTAGCTCCAACTGTTTGCTAACGAGATTAGTTGTCGGGAAGATTAAAGGAAAAGGGAGAGAAAAAAAGGAACTGAGCGCGACAGGACTTCGTCCTGAATAAACATTCGACAGCTAGAGGCTAGACGCTAGACTAGACCCGCTAGACATGACAAATGAATCTTATCGCACTTCCTTTCTGGCTAGAAAATATAATTTGGACTCCCCTCATTATTTTTCAAACCTCTTGGTAATTTTAGCCTTAGGCCCCTTAGGGAGACGAAATTTCAACCGTCTGTGAAAGTATGAAAATTTTAAAGTCTTCAAATTTAAAAATTTTCAAATTGAAGGTATCAGCATTGGAAATTTTGTCTAGGAAAAATTGTCTAGGTCTAGATGAAATGTATCTAAATTTTAAAGTCAATGAAGCTGGAAATTTATCACATTTAAAAGCAATCAAATTCTGCTTTCACTTAACTTTTTTATTGTCTTCACTCGTTCCGGGTTCTTATTCCTTGATTTGAATTTAATTTCCTTTTTACAGCTAGAGAAGGTTTTTCTTTGGTCACCTACGCTCTACGCTACGGATTCGAAAGTATTCAGATACTAAAATTCCAATTTGAAAACAGATTTATGGAAGCTTGCAAATTTAAAAGTGATTGCCTCTAAACTCAAAGAATTGCCAGATTTTAAGGCTCTGAAGTTTAAACGTAGTAAAACTTAATTTCTCTGTCAAATTGAAAACCATAAAAAAATGGGAGTAAAAAGCATTACTTCAAATAAAATACAGGATCTTTATTTTTTTTAAATCATAACAATAATATTTTTACATTACAGGTAAAGGAAATGAAAATAACGAAATCACTTAAATTTTTCAAACACAATAATATTCATTTTAAAAATTTTAATTTAAAAAAAGGGTTGCCACAGATCAGGGAAAAACTGGATATCATTGAAAAATCAGGGAATTTTATTGGTCAGAGAGTCAGGGATTTTTAAAGAAATCTTGTAAAAGTTGGCGTATTTAAATCAAAAATCCGTTTGTAAATTGTAAGAAGCTAAAAATCCAACAAAAGAAAATTTAGAAACAAATTTTCCTAGAGTAAAAGTGCAAGCCTGTTAAAATTTTATTTCTAAATTTTTCTTGTTGGATTTTGATGAATGTTTGGATTTTGACCATTTTACAGGAAAAATTTCATTTTAATTGGCAAATGTCAGAGATTCTTGAAATATTTCATTAAAATATTTCATTCAGTTGCGATAAAATATTTTATTTCATTTGGCAAATGTTAATGATTTTACGACTATTATGTATTTGTGATTTTTCTATGCACTTCTTTTTTTAAATGCAAATTTTTTATTTAATTTTATTGTGTTTGTCAAAACATGCTTTCACTATTTTCATTCAATTTGATTATAGGTAACGTAAAAAGATATTGTTAGGATTTTGGGGGGGGGAAAGATCCTGTACTTTATTTAATTTAAATAAATTAAATAATTGTTTATTTATTTATTATTAAATTTAATTTACACTGAGAAAAGTAACATGGAATCAAGAAAATATTTTTACAAATATGAACAAGACAATATTTTCTTAATCGAAGTAAATTTGTCTTGTCTCAAGAGAAATGTACTTGATTGAAGAAAATCGATTTTCTTCAATCAAGTACATTTTCTTGTGACAAGACAAATCGATTAAGAAAATATTGTCTTGTCCGTATTTGCAAAAATATTTTCTTGATTCAATGCTATTTTTTCGCAGCGTAGTTTCTCTGTCAAATCGAAATCCAAATTGAAAAGCTTTCTGGAAGCCATTCAATCTCGAAAATCCCCTAAAACTAAATTCATTTCAGCAGAAAAAATTGGATTACACTAAGGGCTGATAAAATTTGCCAATATATAAATTGTGAAGTGTAAGATTCCTTAAATTGGTAGTTCTAGACTCTCTCGTGTTACAAGGTTGGACCACCAGAGTCGTGTTGAGTGGGTGGTCCAACTTATGTCACTCTAAAGTTGGCCACTCGTCCCTATCGCTTCGAATTGAACCATTATTACTTTTCAGCATTCCAGCAATGCAGCAGTAACTTCGATACGAAATCTCGCTTTTTTTCCCGGTACCTAGAAAGAGGATATTTACGTGGTTGTAAATCTTGCAACGTTTTATAACGCTAGGAGAGAATAAAAGAAGGAAAAGAATAAAGGAATAACGAGGCGAAATAAAAAAGAGTTTACTGCAGAGCAGATATTCTATACTGAATACTCTAAAGTCTAAAGTACTATAGTTGTGGGGACAAGTCTGGGGAGATTTTCGAGTCACGTTGTAAGAATTTACGTTTTACGACGATCAAAGGTTTCCGCCGGTATGCGACGATTGCGAAAGAACCGCGTGCATTACGCTCTCTTTATTTTTCCCCAGCATGCAAACAGAAGGGGGTGATTTCCAAGGTAATGGAGCACCTCTGTCGCTCCCCTTTAATTGAAGGGGATGCATGGAGGGTTGGGGAGAGCCCACGAATGGGGTTTCATTATTGGACTCTTGTGAGTTCCTTGGTTAGATACAGGCGGCAGTTAGCATAAAAGGCGTTAACCGTTTGAAGAGGATTAACTCCTTAAGAAAACATTTCTTTCTCCAGCGCAAATGCTTTAACCTCATGCTCTTTAATTATTTTGTCGTTCTCTTTGTACTCGCCGCTAATGCCTCGGGAATTCCATTCTTCCTCGAAAATTGTTTAATTTTCCAAGTCCTCATTAATCAAGTCTTCATTACTCCAGTCTTCATTAATCAAGTCATTTGCAATAGCGAATAAGAATAAGCCAATAGGCTTACTTTTCTCTTTTTTTATCCACTTCCAATTTTACTTGGATCCAGGAAATTTTTATTTACATATCAAGTTACTTGTCCAGCTGAAAAGGTGAGAAGTTTTTATGATATTCAGGGAAATTATTTAATTTGGAAGTATCGAAGTAGTTTTGCTCGCTTTTAAATCGACAAATAAAATTTTTTTATTGCTGTAAATAACTTGGGGCGTTCTAACTCGAATGGATCCATTTCATTAGGAAAGTCCATTTTTATTTAGTAGTGTCAATCGCAAAACCTAAAAATATTTAGGAAATTTGTTGTCGGTGTGAAGCCCACCCCCCAAGTAAAAAATTCTAAAATTTACAGTCAATCGTTTGATCCCTTTTTTGCAAATAATTATAACTTTTTATTTGCATAAAATGGTTCATTAAGAAGTGTACATTCTTAAAAAAATATTTAATACAGAGACATTAAACTCCAGACTTTGGTACTATTTAGAAAATTCATTTTTCGATCATGAACGGTTCAAGTCGTCCAAAAAAAAGAAATTTTGAAAATTTTGAATTTTGAATCGCGTCCTCACAATTCGTTTTTTATTTATCTAATAAAACCATTAACTATTAAACTTCGAAACGAGTCTATCAAACACTATCAAACGATTATTTAACAGCCCCGGAAAAGAAATTTGAAAATTTTGAATTTCAAGTTAAGTCCCACAATTTGTTATTTATTTATCTCATAAACTATCAACTATCAAACGCCAGAAAGTGACTATCAAACGATCATCTAACAGTCCCCGAAAAAAAATGAATTTTGAATCGCGCCCTCAAAATTTATTTTTTAATTATCTAATAAACTATCAACTATAAAACGTAAAGTGACTATCCAACAAAGTGACTCTTCAACAGTCCCACAAAAGAAATTTTGAAAAATGTGATCGTTTGGGACTAATGATATTCTGGACTCTGAAATTTAAAAAATTAATAAACGACTATCAAACGTCGGGAGTCACCTATCAAACCCTATCTAACGACTATCAAACGATTGACCGTAACAAATTTTAGAATTTTTTACTTGGAGGCGGGGTGGGGCAACTTCACACCGCCAAATTTTTTGTGATACACAGGGAGTTTGTTAAATAGGATATTTTTTTTTAAATTTTAAAGCTTTCAAATTTGGAGTTTTAAAATCAAATAATTAAATTTTCTGCCTCCTTTTTGAATTCTTATTTCCTGAGTGCTTTTAGATTCTGGAAAACCTAAAAAAAACATCTAGAAGCTTTAATGCCAGGTCCTCAAAATAAAATATACATAGTCTAGGTCTAGGAAATTAACAAAAATTGTAGACCAGTATTTTCGATCAAATCCGAAAGCCTTAAATTTGAAAACCATTATAATTGACAACTTTTCAAATTTAAATGCAATAACAGGGTTGTTCTAATTACATATTATAAAATTCCAGATTTCCCAAATTCGAAAAACTTTTTTCTGAGTTTGGGAAATCTTGGATTTTTAAAATAATTGGAAATTTGAAGTAAATTGATCCAAATTGAAGGTTTTCGAATTTGATCACTTTTGAATATTAATTAAGCCTTTTAAATCTGGATAAATCAAAGGGTAATAAATTCCAAAAGGATTTTTTTAATATGGAAACTTGGATACAGCTTTAAAATTTGGACACTTTGTTTAAGGGCCTTCCAATTTTTAACTATTTGCTCTTGGTTCTTTAATTCTTATCAAAATTTTATTCTAAAGGCTTTTCAACTTGATCGCCTTTGATAAAATCTAGAATCTTTTATTACATTATAAATATAATTTCAAACTTTGAATTTTAAATTACATACATAAATATTATTTGGCTGCTTTCGAATTCAAAGGGTTTCAGCAAAAGTTTTTTCTCTCGCTTAAAAATTAAGCTTTTAGTACTTCACTCGAGTCTCGAGACTTTCACCCCAAATGAATCCACTTTTGCACAAATAAATTTTTTTTCATCAAAGTCAAATAAAGTAAAATTAAAAACCAGAAAGCTTGACTGAATAATTTACACGAAAAGAGAATAAAAATAGAATGGAGACAAATGAAGTCATGTAAATTCTAAACGATAAAGTGTAGATTTATTGTGTTTGCTAAGACGATCAGCACCATTCAACATCGCTTTTCCTGTGTGTATTTGAATTTTTATCACTCACTGTCAGACTGGGGCCGATCTCGTGCACGCATTGCAACGCGAACCGAGTACAAACACGCGAATAACCCATTTACGTACTATATGCGTCTGGAAGTCAGTACCTTATCATTTTTCTATATCTCAGATCGTCATCATATATTGCATGAACGGGTTTCGATTTTTACACACCGACATTTCATTCTCAACCGTGCAATAACCCCTAACCAGTTTATCTGTCGTAAGCGAGCGTTTCACATTAATGCGTTACACAATCATAAATTCTTTACTCTACTAATGCTCACCATACATAAGTGGTAAAATAACACTTTGCCCCTTTACGAGACGCATTTTTTTGCGCAACGCTAACTCATTTCGAGGTATGTACAACAATAACATTCTCAGCCCGTTTTCATTTGAACTTCTGTACTTCCTGGGATTACAGTCAGTACCCTATTCCACTTTTTCCCTCTACTACTCTCAGAATTCCCTAAAATTCCTTTATTTCAGGACTTTTTTCTGTTTGTCCCCCTTCTGTTTGTTTTTCCCCTTTTTTTATTCAAAGCTCTGATTAATTTTCCGAGAATTACGAGAAAGAGAAATTTATGACGTTTAAAAACTCTTTCAGTGTTTTTTGAAATTATTATATTATTATATTTCAAAAATATTTTGAACTCTTCTGTTACCTTGTTGAATCTTCTAGATTCTAGACGTTTCCAGAATCTGTTAGAATCCTCAAAAATCTACAAAAGACTTCTAAAATTTTTATAAATTCTTTAGAATCTTCAAAATTTATTTGAAATCTGCAAAAATGCTCCAGAATTATTCGAGACTGTTTAATATTCTTCTAGACGTTTCAAGAATTTTTCAGATTCTTTTAGAATCCTTCACAATCTACAATCTAGAAATGACGCCTGAAATTCTCTCAAATCCTTTAGAATCTTCAAAATTTGTAAAAAAACCTGTAAAAATTCTCCCAAATGTTCAAGACTGTTTGAGACTTTTCTATAATCATCTAGTTAATTGTAGATTCTTCCGTAATCTTTTAGAATCTTCTGGGTTCTATAATAATAAAAAAAATAATAATAATAATACCAGGTCCCTTAAGGGCCTTTGATAAATTTAAACTCGAAATAATAATAATAATAATAATAATAATGGTATAAAATATAAAAGAATATCCCAAAATTCTTTAATATATTCTATAAAATATACAAGACTATTCCAGAATCTTCTAAAATCGTCAAAAATATTCTGAACTACAGAATTCTGCAGAATTATTTAGAGCACTCTAACAATAAGTCTACAAAACTCCCAAAATCTTAAAAAAATTGTAGATTATTTTCAGAATAGTTTCAGGATTTGAAAGTTTTCAAATAAAAATTTCAACAAAAAAAAAAACTGTAAAATACCTTAGATACCTGAAGGTTTTAAATTTTTATTGTAGAATTCAACAGATTTTTGAAGATTTTAAATATTCTAAACAATCCTGAAATAGTGTAGAATATTTTTGAAAATTATAATAGATTTCGAGGTGTTTTTGAATATTTTAAAAGACTCTGAAAAAGTATGCACGTCTCTGTAGGAGTTTAATATATCCTAGAAAATTTTAGATGCCATAGAAAATGTAAAAGGATTGTAGAAGATTGTTGAACAATGAGGAGGACTCTGAAAGATTCTAAAAAATTCTGGAAAATATAAAAGATTGTAAAGGGTTTTGAGGGATTTTAGATTTTAGAAGATTTAACGAATCTACAAATGTATGGAAAATTGTAAAAATATTCCAGAAGATTTTAAAAGGTTTTCGAAATGTTCAGAAGTTTTCATGAACGGTTGTAGAAAGTTCTAAAGAGATTATTGCTCGGTTTATTGGCTCCCTTGGTATTTTTAAAGAAAAGAAATTTCCCCTTTTTTGAAAAATCCCTTTTTTAAAAAAATCCCCTTTAAAAAAAAAAAGAAAGAAATTCCCTATTTTCCGTAACATTGAACTACTGAACCGTTGTTATCCCCATACTTCAAAATCGCTCGGAATTGATGACGAAGTTGAAAATTTCATTACTCTTACGCGTTAAACTTTGCTCTTATTTCTCTAATAAATAGTCGAAAATTACAATTTTCTGTCTGCTTTAATTTTCTTAAATTCCTTGGATTTATTTAGACTTTTAAACAAATCTTGAATCTTTTTGCATGTGAAATTCAATTTACAAAAAATATTTGTTTTCAGAAATAACTCTCTGTTTATTTGCCACTTGTTCTAGATTATGCAACTCTTCACCCTGACATTTGTGCATATCTTTATTACTCGAGATAGGTATTATTCAGGTCAAAAGAATAGGTGACCGTTATCGCAGTCGACCAGCATTCCACAATATTGGAGCAGAATATATGAATTAATTTACTGATAAACATCGAATTCAGCTCTTTCCATTATGTCGAAAAATTCAGAAAATTTATTGAAATACTCTACTTCTACTCCAAAAAGAGATTCTGATACCATCAAATCGAAAGCAGAACTCTAGAGACTAATTTTTTCTGCTCTGTAAAAAATGACAGGGTTGTTACAGGTTAGGGAATTCTGAAAAGTCAGGGAAAATCTTTAAAGAATCAGGGATTTTTTTTATTCAACAAATTATAACTATATCTCAATAGTTATAATTTAACAATTATAATTATATAATTATAATATTACAAAATCAGGGATCACATCAGTCACCTATTCCCCTATTTTCCCTATATTTCCCCTATTATTCTTCAAATCTCCTAAAATCACTTTTTTAAGAGTTTCATTCCTTTTTCCCCCTTTTTCCCCTTTTTATATTCAAAGTTCTGAATAATTTTCCAAGAATTATGAGAAATAAAAGCTTGTGATATTCAAAAACTCTTTTAATGTTTTCTTAAATTACCCATAATTTCAAAATTTTCAAAATCTGTTTTGAAATCCTTCGAAGTCTACAAAAGATTACCGAAATTCTCTCAAATTTTTTAGAATCTTCAAAACTTATTTGATATCTGTAAAAATTCTCCTAAATATTCTAGACTGTTTTAAAACCTACAATTATTTAGATTCTTCTGGATTCTTTCATAATCTTTCAGAATCTTCTGGATTCTTCTATAATAATCTTATACAATCTTAAAAAATTCTTTAATGTTCTACAAAATTTACTAGAATGTTCGAGAATCCTTTAGAATGCTTTCTAAAATCTGTTGGCGGTGAAAATACAAACAGTGACCTTTATAATGTTTAATCAAGAACAATATATATTTTGAGAAAAATAACAC
>JBAGKK010069684.1:0-25528 GCA_037177015.1 Euceroptres primus
ATTTAGAGGTTCCCCAGGCCCCATTAAGTTTAACACGTATTTCTTATAAGAAAAAAAGACGTTTTTGTAAATATTATTCAGAATCGTCAATATTAGGTGAATCGAGTTGAATCTTAACATTTTTCTTCACAATTAGCCATAGAATACGAATCAAAAATTACTTTTATAATATCACCCCCATAAGTCTGTTTTATAGGGTCCCAAAAAAACGCCATAAGTAAGAAATTGGGTTTTGCAAGTTTTTGGGTCCAATTATGATTATTTTGCGGTTTTTGTAGTAAAAATTGTTTCTAATACATAAAATATGACTTTCTATTGATAATTAGATGTTTACATAAATTGTTTAAACAATTTATTATTGTGTACAGCAATTTTCTTTTAGAATAGAGTTAGAAAGCCGCGATTTGTTTTAATTTTTCAACATTCTTTCAACTTTTCAGTTAGAGCGTGTCAATAATCAATTAAATTTAACCGAAATAATTGTTTAAACAATTTATTATTATTTATAACAATATTCTCTTAGAATAAAGCTAGATAGTTGCGGTTTTTTCTAAAATTTTCCACTTTTTGTCCACTTTTCAATTAGAGAGAGGTAATGATTAATTCAGGTTAAATCATAATTGTTTGAACAATTTGTTATTATTTATAATAATACTCTCTTTGATTAATGCTGGAAAGTTGCGGTTTTTTCTGAAAGTTTCAACTTTTTGTCCACTTTTCACTTAGAGCGAGGTAGGAATTAATAAAATTTAGCAAATATAATTGTTTAAATAAATTACTATTGTTTATTACTATCTTCTACTATATTAATCCTGGATAGTTGCGGTTTTTTTTTAAATTTTTATTTTTGTCCACTTTTCACTTAGTAAGTTAATAATTAATACAAGTTAATCAACATAATTGTATAAAAAATTTATTATTATTTATAACAATATTCTTTTAGAATAATGCTAGAAAGTTGCGGTTTTTTCTAAAATTTTCCACCTTTTGTACACTTTTCAATTAGAGTGAGTAATAGTTATTTCAAGCGAACAAAAATAATTGTTTAAACAATTATTTTGTGGTTGCGGTTTTTTATAATTGCGGTTTTTTCTAAAATTTTCCATCTTTTGTCCACTTTTTAATTAGAGTGAGGTAATAGTTATTTCAAGTCAACAATAATAATTGTTTAAACAATTTATTACTATTTCTAATAATATTCTCTTTGAATAATGCTAGTAAGTTGCGATTTTTTTCTGAAATATTCAACTTTTCGTCCACTTTCCGCTTAGAGTGAGTTAATAATTAATGCAATTTAACAAATATAATTGTTTAAACAAATTAATTATGATTATAATTATCTTCTCCTATAGTAATGCTAGAAAGTTGCAGTTTTTTTTTTTTGTTGAAATATTCAACTTTTTGTCCACTTTTCATTTAATGAGGTAATAATTAATGCAATTTAACAAAAATAATTATTTGAACAAATGATTATTGTTTATAACTATCTTCTCTTAGAGTAATGCTAGAAAGTTGCGCTTTTTTCTGAAATCTTCAGTATTGCTTTTAGTTATGGCCAAATAATAAATGAACATCAACAAGAATCTTTTTTTAAATAGTATTTTTTTTTAAAGTAAAGTATTTTTACTCTTTTGCTAACGATTAAAAATATTAATTTAAACAAATAGGCTATCTTACAGTAGAGATAACAACAAAGGATGGAATAATTAGGAGTAGGGGAAAAGTGGGTCTGTAAATGACTTGTAAAAACTTTGTTTTCAGAGTATAAAATAAGTTTTAAAATGAGCCTTTAGCGAATATCCTACCACAAATAGTTTACGAGATATGAATTTGTTAATTAACATTGTGCGTTTTTGAGGAAAGACAAAGCGGTGATGAATTTTCATTGTTGCACAAAAAATCATTCTTTCCAAATAAAAAAAAAGTTAATTACAATTTGGCGTATTTCTGCGAAATTTTTTATAAAATTTGTTTAAATAATATTTTGTTTGCAACGAATATATTACGCGTAGGACTTTTTAGAAAAATAGTTATTAAAATCCACCTTCCTCAATAGTTATACCCAATTTTTTTCATATTTTTCTGGCAGCTGTATGTATGGAAAAAAATTATTGCTTAGAACGATTTGTTATAAACAATGTGAAAAATTTTGTTGACATCTTAAGCATACTTTCTCCTGAAGATGCACAATCTGTTAGATATTTCAGCAAAATGAACTCAGCAGATTTTTTCACAAAAAATGAATGTTTAAAGAAGAAAAAGTGCCCCCTCCACCCCTCTGTCATTATTGGATTCTGAAATCCAAAATAGTGTTTTTAACACTTTGAACTCTCCAATTTGAGAATCCAATAGCAAAAACCCGATCGCGATTTTTTTTGTAACAATGAATATTCATCATCGCGTTGTCTTCCCTGAAAAACACACAATGTTAATTAACAAATTCATATCTCGTAAAATATTTGTCGTAGGATATTTGCTAAGGGTTCATTTTAAAGCTTATTTTGTGCTCTGAAAACAAAGTCCTATACACTTTTTACCAATCTCTTAATCGAAAGTCACAATCCAAGCAAACGTGTTGAAAAAATGTTGCAATTTTACGTTTTTTGCTAATAACAAGGCTTTGTTTAAGAATTCAGCCTCGAAATTTTCAGGGCTTTAAAAGGACGTCCATCCAAATATTTTAAGATAAAAATGAGCTTGCTTCTAATTTGTTCCAGCAAATGGCCTTTTTGCGGCTAATTTGAGTGTACTAACATATTTGCATACGCCATTTATCTCCCCCCCTCTCTCTCTCTCTCTCTCTCTCTCTCTCTCAATGTAATCTCTATTATTCTCCTGAGATCAAGAGATGTAATTGTAAAAAATATATTTTATTTTAATAAAATATATTTAAAGAATATATTTTTTTAACTCGCTTATGCAAGCTCATTAAACAGAAGCTTCTTTCAGCTAATAATATTTCGCATTCAAATTTCACTTTTACGTTTTAATTTAAATTCGAAATCCGTGTCGCATAATAGCAGATGCAATTAACGTTAATTTAAGTTTATGAGTTATTTTTCTTATTATGTATTCATTTAATTAATGATACTCCTTGATTGATAAGAGATAATGATAGCAATTTATATTTGTCTTTGAAAATGTAGATGCTTTTATTTATAGAAATAGATATTGATTATTAGGAATTCTCTGCACATTGAAAAAGAGAGGATAAATAAGATGTGGGGGATGATAAGAAATTGTCGAGCTTGAGCTTACAAGCTTCTGCCATCTGGTGCTGAATTCCGAAACACCGTTCTTCATACACTGAATTTCCAACGTTCGATGCCTCAAGCTATATCCTCGGTATTCTCGTCACCAGAGACATGGATATTGAAATAAGCATAAATAAAAAACTAACTTCGAGATGCCTGGAGGTTGAAATGAGAATCCTTTTCTGACTTTTTTATAAAGGGGGGACAATATGTGCTTTTTATTCTAACTTATTTTCTTTTCTGTTTATATTATGAATTATGCTGTTCCTATCTTTACAAACCGAATTCTTTGCCTTCGAAATTAAAATTTATTTTAACAAAAAATATAGAAATAAAACAGAATATTATAAAATGTACTACATAAAATATTAAGACAGAATTCATAAATTCAATTTAACTTGGCAGTGACTTTAGTCTATGCTTAACTTAAAAGCAAGTTTAAGCTTATTTGGAAAATCTAAGATGGCATGACTAGTTTGACACGAACAAACATATTTCATTTGCTTGAGAAACTTGTGCTCCTTTGAAAGGATTTCGACACTTCGTCATGCAAGTGGAGTATAGAATTTCGAAACTTGCAAACTTTCTTCTTAGTTCCTGCCATTATTATTACTCTAGTGTTACGAGCCTTCCCACCAGCTTTGACTCTAGTGATTTATCCTAATTTCAAAATCCCTCTACCGTAAATTATTTATCTTTACACTTATTAAAAGTAACAATATATAAATTATTTCCTTTTAAAATTTTTACAAAAAAACCCTCTACCTTCCACTCTAGTTTTCTCAAAATCTGAACTCGTCAAAAACTTTTTCCGCTGTTTCTCTCTTAGCGTCTTGAATTTTTTCTGAGAAAATGCAATTTCTCAAAAAGGAACTGACGGTTATTCTCGTCTCGAGTAAGGTTCGAACAACCCCTCAGGCTCACGTAAGTAGTGGGTACTTGAGGCTTTTCGCGAATCGCTCTTCTTGTCCACCTTTAAACTTGAATAGACTCCGTTATAGTTTTCTTGCCCTGACGTATTTCCATCGGTTTAAAAGCTTCGATAGAAGATAACATACCTATATAGAGTATATCGACAGATAACTAAACCTTCTATCCTTTAACTCACTGATATTGTGCCAGAAATATTTCCATTTCTAAAGCATCTTAGGAGAAAATTATGATATTTGACAGCAGAGAGAGGAAAAAAAAATAATCCGAAAAATAGACGGCAACAGACTAGGAGGAAATGTTTTTGTAGGGGCTTATATAAATCAAATGTAATCTAAAGAAATATAATAATTAACTCTCAAATACCACACTAGTGCGAATTCGCACCAGCAAAATTTTCAAACAAGTATGACATTTCAGAAAAGTTCTTCTCATTTCTTTCTTTTTTTGCTATTTAAAAATTGTTTATTGCATTTATTTTTATTAACATTGCATTTCTCAGTCATTTTTATCCCGAAAAAAGTATCTTATAAGTTATAATTACTTTATTTATGCACGAATTATTAACATTTAAAAATGAGAAATCCCAATTTGCACTAGTGTGGTATATACGTATGCGCAGATGGAGTGTGGTCTTTGAGGGTTAAGTAAAATAAATTATGAAGATCAGAAGCAACCCATAGTAACGGTTAAAAACCCCTAGAAACGGCCAATAGCCCTTAGCAACGGTCAATAACTCTTAGAAACGGTCAACTACCCCTAGCAATGGTCAATAATCTCTAGCAACGGTCAATAACCCTTAGAAATGGTTAATAACTCCTAGCAACGGTCAATAACCCCTAGAAACGGTCAATAACCCCTAAAAACGGTCTAAACCTTCCAGAAATGGCCAATGACAACCTCTAAAGCACTTTAGGAAATAAAATATGATATTTAGCAAAACAGGAAAGACATGGAGGGTTAAAAAATGGTAATTTTTAATATCTAGCTAAAAGTATCCTGGAAAGTTGGGGATGGAAGTTTCTCGATGAAACTTGTTACTTACAGTGTGGCTCTTTTTCCCCCGATAAACGACAAGAGTTTTTTTATAGTACCTCGCTGTGAAACGTCGATGCGACGCGAAAAAAAACGATAAATAAGGGTTGGAGGACGTTTCTCAACCACTAAATTTCATCTATTTTAGGATCGACTAAAAAGGTTTAGTTCTGCTGAATTTCCACTTCTAGAAATTGTTCTCTTTAGCTAAAAAATTATTTCGGATATTTTAAAAATCATTTTAAATAATATTTTAAGGATGTTCAACCCTTATCTTTCTAAACTCAAAATTCAATAATTTAAATTGGTTTATAAGATCAATGGAAATAGACACACTTTTCACTGAAGGGTGGCACGGCACACAGTGGAGCAAAAAAAAAACGTTCGTAGACAAATTGATTTTCAGAAGATAATTGTTATCCGAATTGAACTTTTTTAAAAAAATGAAAACTAATAAAATGCCGCATAGAACTGTGATGGCGAATACTTGATTTTTTTGATTTAATAACAAAAATGGAAAAAAAAATTTTTCATTTTTTTATTTAATAACAAATATGAAAAAAATTGTTGACTTTTTAAGTTCACCGGTTTTTAACAAATACTTGGATTAATTAATTAATTAATAACTTGTATTAATTAAAAAATACCTAGAAAACATGAAGAAACTACCCAAAAAAGACGTTCAATAGCAATGCAAATGTTTAAAAATTTATTGAATTTGTTATTCACAAATAAGTGAATAAAAATGGTTTCATGGGGAGTGGCAGCGATTCGTCACTTGATTCGCACTTAATTTGAACAATTTATAGACAAAAAGAGTTTTTTAGTTAAATTAATGAAAGTACATAAATAATTTCTTATTTTGTAAGCAAGTTTTATAAACAATTATCCATATCTGGTATTTATGATGAAATAAAAATTTTTCTACGAAATCGATCATATATTATCTAGAAATGAAACTTAAGTATCATTTTTGATCATTCAATAAAAATTAATAATGGTTTAAACAATCTTAATTAACAAATGCACTATTTGGCTATTTTTGGACGTACAAACTTGGTTCTTTCGACGCAATCGACTGTAAACAACTAACTTATAAATTGTTAAGGACATTTCGATGACAATAAATAATCTTTATTGTAAACAACAATTGTAACAGCGTAATCAACTGTTAATAACGAATTTTTAAACTTTTTTTAGCTACTTCGATAACGATCTACTATTTTTATTGCTATTAACAATGTTATAAATCAATTTTGCTCGGCTAATGTACTTGTAAACTAAAAGTTGCATTTTTCTTGTGGAATATACTTAAAATAACTTAGCAATAATTCCTTGCTAACAGTTGATAAGAATTGATGATTGTTAAAAAAAGTTAATTACTACTTGATTCCTTTTTTGGTTTACGAAATAGTTCGATTTATTTTGAAAATAATCTTCTGTGATAAAATGATCGAAGTTAGTACTACTGGGCAGACACATTGCACGCAAGACACATTGCAAAATAACTCGAACTATTCCGTAAACCGAAAAAGAAGGTCAAGTAGTAACTAACTTTCTTTAACAAATCATTAATTGTTATCAACTGATAGCAAGGAATTATTGCTAAGTTATTTTAAGTATATTCTAGAAAAAAATGCTATTTGCAGTTTACAAATACATTAGCCGAGAAAAATTTGTTTATGACATTGTTAATAACAATAAAAATAGTGGGCTGTTATCTAATTATTTTAAGTATATTCCACAAGAAAGACGCAATTTTCAGCTTGCAAATACATTAGCCAAGAAAAATTTGTTTATGACATTGTTAATAAAAATAGAAATAGAGGACGGTTATCTAATTATTTTAAGTATATTCCACAAGAAAGACGCAATTTTCAGCTTGCAAATACATTAGCCGAGAAAAATTTGTTTATGACATTGTTAATAACAATAAAAATAGTGGATTGTTATCAAAATATCTTAAAAAAATTTAAAAATTTGTTATTAATAGTTGATTGTGCTAAAAGAACAAAGTTTAAATGCTGAAAAATAGCCAAATAATGCATTTGTCAATTAAGTTTGTTTAAACAACTATAAAATGTTAGCAATTCATAGCAAGAAGTCATCGCTAAATAACTAGCTGTTAAGTCCGTGAAAAAAGTGAAATTTTATTTATAAATACATAACATGATAAAAATTTGTTTAAACAATTATTGTTTGCAATACAAATTATTTATTGCCATCGAAATGTCCTTAAAAATTTAGAAGTAATGTACAGTTGATTGCGTCGAAAGAACCAAGTTTGTACGTTCAAAAATAGCTAAACATTGCATTTGTTCATTAAGATTGTTTAAATTTATTTTTATTGGATGGCCAAGTATGATACTTAGGTTTCATTTCCAGGTAATAGATAATAGATTTCGTAGAAAAAACTTTATTTATTCTATCATAAATACCAGATATGGATAATTCTTTACAAAACTTGCTTATAAAATAAGAAATTATTTATAAAAATTCATTAATTCAACTAAAAAACTCTTTTTGTCCATAAATTGTTCAAATTTAGTGCGACTCAAGTGACGAATAGCTGCCAATCCCCACGAAACCATTTTCATTCACTTATTTGTGTATAACAAATTCAATAAATTTTTAAACAGCTGCGTTGCTATTGGACATCTTTTTTGGATAGTTGCTTCATGTTTTGTAGGAATTTTTGAATGAATCCAAGTATTTCTTAAAAACCGGTGAAGTTCAAAAGTCAAATTTTTTTTCATATTTGTTATTAAATAAAAAAAATTTTTTTAATTTCAAAAATCCGCCGTGGCAGTTCGATGCGGATATTTATTAGGTTTCATTTTTTTTTAAAATGTTCAATTCGGATAAAAATTGTCTTCTGAAAATAAATTGGTCCACGGACGTTCATTTTGCCCCACTGTGCGGCATAAGGGACCAAGCCACATTTTGCCGATTTTCAGGAGAGACAAAAAACGTTCTGTAAAATAAAATTTTTAATTTAAACAAAAAATAAAAATCCGCTCCTGAGATACATCAGTGCTGAATTGAATCGTAAAAAGTGTGATTGGAAAATATTATTAGGTTCCGAGAAAATGGAGAGCGAATATTTTATTTTTCACTCGAGGCGCATGTTTTTTTAAATTTGATCGTTGTCTGAAAATCCAATTTTCAATTTCAGGCAAAAAACAAAAATTTTATTTTTAGGTTTTGAGTTACTGAATCGGTACATAAAAAGTTTGGTTTGAAAATGTCAATGAGTTTTAAGAAAATGGAGGGGAATTTTTTTTTCGTTTCAGATGTATGTTTTTTCAACTTTGGACATTGATTAAAAATCCAATTTTCAATTTAGAAATAAAAGCTTTCTCCCGAGGTTCTGTAGTGCTGAATTCAGGCGTGAAATGTTTGGTTGAAAAAATTCATTGAGTTCTGAGAAAGTGTAGGAGAATTTTTTTTTCGCTCGAGACACATGTTTTTTCAATTTTAAACAAAGATGTATACTAATTTTCAATTCAAAGGTACAAAAACATAATAAAATGGGAGCTATGGATTTGCAAAAAGTTTCAAAATGTTGCAAAAACTTGAAAAAAAGTGCAAACAAATTTGAAAAAATGTAAAAAATTTTTAAAAATTCCAAAAAAGTTTGAAAAATGACATTATAAAAAATTCCTTCGTCACAACGTATTTTGCAATTTGTCTGATTTTTTGATCCAATGATATTAGTTTCAAGGAAATGTGGCTTGATGCCTTATGCCGTGCCACCCTTCAGCTATAAAAACTGGAAGAGAATTGAAAGTACACTTTAGAAAAAAATAGTTCAATTTGTAATTGTTCACTTAATAATAGTTATTCAGTATTATGTGTTTTTCCTTTCGCTGTAGAAGAAAATGGTAATTTTGATTAAATCTTCATTGTTGACGGCTTATTTTGTTCTTAAAAGAATTTTTTACACTTCTGGGTAATTTTTATTAAAACATGATTTTTTTGTAAAACTAATTATTAATTAATAAATGGCATAATGCAGAATCAGTTGATTTTTAGCAAGATCCATCCAAATAGTTTTAAAGAATATTTAAATGAAGAAAATAAGCTGTTAATATTGAGAATTTAATCAAAATTACGATTTTTTTCTAAAACGAAAGGAAAAACACAATTCTAAATAATTACTGTTAAGTAAAAAATTAAAAATTGAACTATTTTTTTCTATAGTGTACTTTCATTTCTCATTCGAAATTTGTTGTATTATTATTTGTAATTTGTATTGTATTTGTGTATTTTCCATGATTTTATATATAGTTTTAAATGATTGCATTTTTAGAGTAGAAAGATAAGAGGTGAGTATCCTTAAGTTTGGAACAAAAGAAAAAGTGAGAAAAAGTAAGTTTTTAGTTGAAATAAGGCTGAATACATGTACCTGTTGAAAATCTTATTTTAGACAAGTCCATTTTGCTCTTTTCAACACAGTAATTACTTCAAAAGCCTGGAAATAAGTTACAATGGAGGGTTGATTGTAGGACATAAAAGTAATTAAACGAAGTTTAAGGTTGCTAAAAAAAATAAAATACGTATATTTCTTACGTAAACACTTTTCATACTGAGAATATGATGAAAAGAATTATAACAAAACGACAAGTAATCCATGAAAACTGGAAAGCTTTGTTTCCTCTTTTCCTTTACTTGTGCTGGGTTGAATTCTATTTATCCGATTGTTTTTTATCGTGCGATTATTCATTATTTGCTTCGTTTTTAAGCTTCTTAAATTATTTCATGATAAAAGTTTTATTATATAGATTTTTATTGCAAAAAAATTCCCTTTTCTCTTTAGTAAACTTCTACTGATAGAACCTTGTTTCTTTTCATTTTCTTCTCAATTTTCTTCAATTTTGATTAGGTTTTAATGTTGTTTTTATCCTTTTGTTCCTTTTTCTCTTTCTTCTTCTCAACTTTCTTTTAACATTCTTCTAACTTTATTTTTTTTCAATTTTCTTAAATTTTGTTCCTCATCGTCAAATTCTTCCTTCATTAAAAAATAACAATGCATCACCTCTTATTTCTTTATACAAAGGATGCATTATGATGAAAGATAAAGAGGTACTTTCCATATTTTGATTTGGAAAGCAGTGGATATTTTCCGCGTTTTTACCTATTATTGTTCTCTTTTCTGTATTTCGAATTCAGAGCCAAAGACCCCTCTTTCTCAAAGAGACATTGAACACTGAAAAATAAGAACGTCCTTGGGATGGGAAAAAGGATTTAATATTAGAAGGTTTTCTTGAAATGAATAAAATCCATTTTAGAGTTTTATCAGAGAACTTTCCTTGCTTCTTTCTATTCTCCTAAAAAATCTCTACTATTGATAGTATTTAAATAATATTTTAATTCTTCAAAATAATTGTTATTCTCTATTAAAATTACAAATAATTTAAAAGTTTACTTTCCATTTGGAATATAACTTTATTTTCTTTGAGGAAAATAAATACTCTTCTAGATTTCTCTCTTCATAAAAATTCAGTAACTTATCCAAAGTTAAAAACCTTTCTGCTCCAAGTATGAAGAAACATTCGAAAAGTCAGAAAAAGTTACCTACTGTGGTTTTGCCAAGAAGATCGTATTTCAAAGGGTAGGACACGACAGGGATATCCGACTCTTTTTCTGTCGACACTTTTCTCACTCTTTGCTCATCGATTTATGTATCCCTTGAGGCCCTTTGTCGCGATGGAAGTAAATTGAGATACTTTTCTTTGATGATCAAACATACAGAAGACGTCTGAAATCCCAACTACTTGACCCACAAATTCCCAGAAGGGTTCTTGACTAGATTAAATATTTGCAAAAAAAACTTTTCGATTATCATTTCTTTTCTCTAACGAAAATAATGTCTATTCTATTTTTCTTCTCTATCTAATACACTCTCCTTTTTCATTCTGATTAAAACTATTACATTTTTCCAATTTTCCTCAGTCATGAAATCCAGTTATTAAAATATTCTTGCCTAGAGAAAATATTTTTCTATCCAGGACTTCTAATTTTAATTTACTCTTTTCAATTAATTTTCGTTCAAATGTTTTAATGAGAACGTCAGTCATTTAAAAAAATGTCAGCACTAATTGATTTTTTTCTAAAAGTAGTTTTTAATTGAGACTTTTTAAATTCATTTTGTTTAAGTCAGTTTCTTCTGTAGCTATTTTCTGTTTTAAAAATGCTCAGTGCTTCATTCAACTTTATCAGTTGAGAGTTTCCGAATTTTTAAGAGCTTTTGTTTCATTTATTTTCCTAAGAATTTTCTTTTAATCAAAAATTGATTGTAGATATTTAATCAACTTCCGGGAAAGTAATATTTCTACAGCTGAACCTGACGGTTGTGAACGATTTCCCGACCGTAGAGAACTTTCTTGTAGGTAGATATGGAGGTGAGCGAATAGAGGGAATAAAGCTGTGGATTGGAACTCGAATTGCGCCTTGATTTCTATTTGTGTGGTTCGTTTTGTAAAGCTCACCTCGACTCTATCTCAAGCAGGTTCTGAGTTCCCATTTTCTACCCAGAAACACAGTTCATACTGCTTCACACTACCAAAAATGTCATTTTGTGTTTAAAATGCTTGGAAAACGAATGCAATGTTTTGCTTTTAATTAAACTTAATTCAGTTTCCATTAAAATAATTCCTTTACGGAATTCAATACGAAACTGAAAATAAACTTTGCATAATGGAAAAAAGGTGTAACATCATATTTAGCCAAAAGAAAAAGCAAGACTAAGAATGACACAGAAATAAAGGAAACGTAATTATTTATAAAAATAGAATCTCATAGTAAAACACCGATCCTCAAATCTACACCACTTTTTGTGTTGTTTCTAGGTACAACAAATTTGAGAATATCGTTCTCTCGCAATCTAGTGATAAAGTGTTGAATTGAGACTGTTTTTTTCTCATTTTGAAATTCGTAGAATCTCGAATCGAACTGTCATCCAGCTGACAAAACAATTTTGTTCCTAGCTATTTCCACCAATTGGATGACAATTGTCAAGTTATAGATAATATAATAGATATAATTTTTAATTTCCTTTTGTTCAACAGTGTGTTCCTGTGATTTCAAATAAATTTGCAGGATACTATTTTGCCATGCCATTCTAAGCTTCAAAGTCGATGCAGATAAAATTCTTTAGCAGCATGATACAGTCGGACCTGTACACATAACCTGTGTTATTTAATGTGTTGTATTCATTTAATGTGTTTAATCTCCACCTTTTTTATATGAAATAGTGAAGCACCAGTCATAGAAATGAAGGTAAAAAAATGCAACAATTCTTTTTGAAACGTTTCGGTCACTGTTTGGACTCTCATCAGTCAAAAAAACATTTACTAGATCTGTACAAAACATACAAAGAAGGTAGAAAAAATGTATAAGAAAATAAAAAATAATAGACGATAATAATAATAGACGATAATAATACTCCTGATGACTTTATCTTCGTATTTTAATTTATACCAGGTATGTTGTTTTTCTATTGACCTTCCACTTTTTCACTGTTGGTCATATAGATTTGAAATTGAGGCTCTCTTTTTTATGAGACAACCTTTCTTCTACTTATTTTTTATTTTTGAGTTTCTTACGAAATATTGTCAACTTTTATCATCTATTATTTTTTATTTTGTTATACATTTTTTCTACCTTCTTTTTATGTTTTTTACAGATCTAATAAATGTTTTTTAGACTGATGAGGGTCCAAACAGTGACCGAAACGTCTCAAAAAGAATTATCGCATCTTTGCTTTTGACCTTCATTTCCATGATTGGTGCTTAGGGTGGTCCAAAAATGCTTTGAAAGATTTTTTTCTCGAATTTTCATGCTCTCACCTCCCAAATTTGTTTGAATTCACCAAAAAATAAATGCATTTAAAAAAAATTGTATTTAGAGGTTCCGCAATCCCCATAAAATTTAACACGTGTTTCCCATAAAAAAATACGTTTTTGTAAATTTTATTCAGAATCGTCAATATCAGGTAAATCGAGTTGAAACTGAACATTTCTCTTTATAGCGACAGAATACGAACCAAAAATTACTTTTTAAATATCACCCCCATAAGTCTGTTTTATAGGGTCTCAAAAAACCCTATAAGTAAAAAATTGGGTTTTGCCAGTTTTTGGCGCTAATTATGATTTTTTCGCGTTTTTCTAGTATAAATTGTTTCTAATACATAAAATATTACTTTCTTCTGATAATTAGATGTTTTAATAAATTGTTTAAATGTATTATTGTTTATTGCAATTTTCTCTTAGAATAATTATAAAGTCGCGGTTTTTACCGAAGTTTTCAACTTTTTTTAAACTTTTCAATTAGAGCAAGGCAATAATCAATTAAACTTACCTAAAAAAATAATTGTATATTAATTAATTATTATTTATAACAATATTCTCTTAGAATAATGCTAGATACATAGTTGCGGTTTTCTTCTAAAATTTTCCACCTATTGTTCACTTTTCAATTAGAGTGTAGTAATAATTATTTCAAGTTAATTCATAATTGTTTAAACAATTTATTAGTATTTATAATAATACTCTCTTTGATTAATGCTAGAAAGTTGCTGTTTCTTCTGAAATATTCAACTTTTTGTCCACTTTTCGGTTACAGTGAGTTAATAATTAATGCAGTTTAACAAACATAATTTTTTAAACAAATTATCGTTATTAATAACTGTCTCCTCTTACAGTCTCGCTAGATAGTAGCGGTTTCTAATAAAATTTCCTACCTTTTGTTCACTTTTCAATTAGAGTGTGGTAATAATTATTTCAAGTTAACAAACATAATTGTTTCAACAACTTATTATCATTTTTAATAATTTTCTTTTTGACAGATGCTAGAAAGTTGTATTTTTTCTGAAAAATTTAGCTTTTTGTCCACTTTTCGCTTAGAGTGAGTTAATAATTAATGCATTTACCAAACATAATTGTTTAAACAAATAATTATCATTTATAGTTATCTTCTCCTATAGTAATGCTAGAAATTTGCGGTTTCTTCTGAAATATCGAACTTTTTGTCCACTTTTCACTTAGTGATCTAATAATTATTACAAGTTAATTATTTGATTCATGCTTTTTTAATCTTCATATATGTATATTATCATCGATGACAACATGTTTTCTCCAGGGAAGGAGGGAGGGAGGCTAATAGTAAAATGTGTACAATTCCAAATTTTTCTTTTACGCTTTGTAATAAACTTTGTGTTGTAATTCAAAACAAAATTTTTACAAGTCATTTATAGGCCCACTCCTTCCACCTACTTCTAATTATTGCATTCTTTGTTTTTACCTCTACTATAAGATAGCCTTTTTGTTTAAATTAATATTTGTAAAATATTAGCGAAAGAGTTCAAATACTTTACTTAAAAAAAAGTAGAATACTATTTAAACTAATAAACTATTAAACTAAAAACTATTAAACCTCTACTGTAAGATAGCCTTTTTGTTTAAATTAATATTTGTAAAATATTAGCGAAAGAGTTAAAATACTTTACTTTAAAAAAAATAGAATACTATTTAAAAAATTATTCTTGTTGAAGCTCATTTATTATTTGTTCATAACTAGAAAGTAAAAGCAAAACTGAATTTTCAAAAAAAGCACAACTTTCTAGCATAACTCTAAGAGAAAATAGTTATAAACATTAATCAATTGTTTAAATAATTATGTTTGTTAACTTGTTGTAATTATTACCTCACTATGTGAAAAGTGGACAAAAAGTTAAAAATTTCAGAAGAAACTACAACTATCTAGCATCACTATCGGAGAAGATAGTTATAAATAATAGTAATTTGCCTAAACAATTATTTTGGTTAAATTTCATTAATTATTAACTCACTCTAAGCGAAAAGTGGACAAAAAGTTAAATATTTCAGGAAAAAAACCGCTACTGTCTAGCATTATTCAAAGAGAATATTATTAAAAATAATAATAAATTGTTTAAACAATTATGTTTCTAACTTGAAATAATTATTACCTCACTCTAATTAAAAAGTGAACAAAAGTTGGAATATTTTAGAAAAAATCACAACTTTCTAGCATTATTCTAAGAGAATATTGTTATAACTAATAATAAATTGTTTAAATGATTATGGTTGTTAACTTACATTAATTATTACCTCACTAAGTGAAAAGTGTACAAAAAGTGAAAAATTTCAGAAAAAAACCATAACTATCAAGTATTAATATAGGAAATAATGATATATAATAATATATAATAAATATACAAGTAGTATAAGCAATATATAATAATGTATAATAATTTGTTTAAACAATTATGTTTGCTAAATTTCTTTGATTATTACCTTACTCTAAGTGAAAAGTGGACAAAAAGTTCAAAATTTCAGAAAAAACTGCAACTTTCTAGCATTATTCTAAGAGAATATTGTTATAAATAATTTAAAATTGTTTAAACAATTATGGTGGTTAACTTACATTAATTTTTACCTTACTAAGTGAAAAGTGGACGAAAAATTAAAAATTTCAGAAAAAACCGCAACTATCTAGCATTAATATAGGAGAAGATAGTTATAAACAATAATAATTTGTTTAAACAATTATATTTGCCAAATTTTACTAATTAGTACCTCGCTCAAAGTGAAAAGAGGACAAAAAGTTGAAAATTTCAGAAGAAAACCGCAACTTTCTAGCATTATTCAAAGATAGTATTAATAAAATAATAATAAATTGTTTAAACAATTATGTTTGTTAACTTGAATTACCTCTCTCTAATTGAAAAGTGGACAAACAGTGGAAAATTTTAGAAAAAATCGTAACTTTCTAGCATTATTCTAAGAGAATATTGTTATAAATAATAATAAATTGTTTATAAACTTATTTCTGTTAATTCTAATTGATTATTGCCTCACTCTAACTGAAAATTTGAAAACAAGTTGAAAATTTCGGAAAAAACCGCGACTTTCTAACTCTATCCTAAGAGAAAATTGATATAAACAATAATAAATTGTTTAAACAATTTATGTAAACATCAAGTTATCAGTAGAAAGTAATATTTTATGCATTAGAAACCATTTTTTTCTAAAAAACCGCAAAAAAATCATAATTAGCGCCAAAAACTCGCAAAACCCAATTTTTCACTTGTGGGGTTTTTTTGGGACTTTATAAAGCAAACTTATGGGGATGATATTTATAAAGTAATTGTTGATTTCTATTCTATGGCTAATTGTGAAGAGTTTAGTTCAGTTAAATTCAAATTTTAATTTAGTTTCAACTCGATTCACCTAATATTGACGATTCTGAATAAAATTTGCAAAAACGTCTTTGTTTCTTATGGGAAATACGTGTTAAACTTCATGGGGCTGGCAGAACCTCTAAATATCATGTTTTTCAAAAAAAGAAAACGCATTTATGTTTTTGTGGATCAAAATTAAAATTAACACCGTGGTTTTCTGTGCTCTGTGTCAATTTATATCACAACCAAACTTGTGTGTGTGCATCACACTTTTTTCTGAACACGATAACTTGTAGATGGTTGCAGATAAACGGATGTTTGGACCAATGCAAAATAACAAGGAATATTTTCTTAACAAAAGTTTTCCAAAAGGAATGTCAGCTAATTTTGAGGTCACTGCATAAAGTCTCAGAAGGTAATGGTCCTGGAAACAGATGCAAAAGCACGTTTTCAGTGCGTGGTAGGAATACGATTACCCGCCCTTTCCAGGGTTGTGAGAATTGTGTGTATACCTACCGGAATGGAAAAGGAAGACCAAAGTGAGGCCAAGAAAAAAGAAATAAAGTAGAGAAAAGTGCTGAAAGGTGGAGCCAGCCTACAAAAAAAAAAAGAACAAGAGCGCAATTTTATTTCTCAGCGGGTGTTCCATTAAAGTAATATTTTCCCATTCCCCGTCGTCATTTACTTCTCGAACGGATAAATATCCCATAAAAGCTCCACGAAAATTCGAGCTGCGATAACATTTTCCAGTGATATTTAAATTTTCAGAAGCTATGCATAGGATCTATCTGTGATTTAACCTCCATGATTCATTTCATATCTTTGTTTATTTGAACTTTCTGAAAGGTTTCATACCAGGATTTTTATTCTAAACAATTTTGTTTTTATCATTACTTAGTAAAAAATAATTTATTATTATTCAACTAATTTACACTTCTGAATCAAGTTTTTGATTATTATTTAACTAATTTACACTTTTGAATCAAGTTTTTGATTATTATTTAACTAATTTACACTTCTAAATCATGCTTTTGATTATTATTTAACTAATTTATACTTCTGAATCAATTTTTGTTTGGTTTTTATTTTTTTTTATAAAAATCAGAGATAGATATTGATTGAAATAAATTGTCATTAGGTTAAAATCTATTGCAGCTTTTATAATAACAATAAAAAACACAATAATCATAATTTGGATTTGTCTCGTGAAGTAAAGGGTAGGTCCCTAAGAGCATCTGTACGAAAGTATCCAATAAAAGCCTCACTTAGTAAATGGTGCGTTTTAACTTACTGAAAGTGGAAATACTAGAGTCGTTAGACACAGTTGATCAGTTTCATTAAAGCGACATATGGAGCGAGAAAATTGAAGTTTTCAATTACAAGTTTTACTAAAAAAATTTCCTTATATAATAAATAACTTACTGTCTTATGAAAGAACTTTTTTATTTGATACTTTGTTAGTTTTTTGGGCCATTATAATGAACTGTTAATTTGACGTTATTTTATATAATCTTTACGTTATTACTTTATTGCATTACTATTTACTATAATTATTATTAATCATATATTATATGAAACAAAAATATAGGTTTACAAATAAAAAACATTTTTATCAATAAAGTCATTCTATAAAACAAATGAATAAAAATTTTAAGTGGCCTGAAAGTAAAATCGGAAATGTTTCGAAAACATTTTCCCTTTTGAAAATTGTCTCAAGAGAGAGTCAAGCTTTCCCAGAGGATATTGGAGGAAATGAGCAAAATGGGTTACGGGTAGTCAAATCAATCTATTGATTGGAAAGTAGTAGAATGTGAATTCTACTACTCCCATTGGGAATGTATTACTTGCAGATTCTGTTGGAGGAAGTATTTCCGGAAGATAAACGGGATAAAAGATAAGATAAGATAAAATATAAATAAGATAAAGGATAACATTACATGTGAAGAAATTCTTAAGATAAGATAAAATATAAATAAGATAAACGATAACATTACGTGTGAAGAAATTCTTAAGATAAGATAAAATATAAATAAGATAAACGATAACATTATTTTTATATAATAATAAATAATAATAAATAATAATATTCCCTGTTATATAATTCTTATGATAAGATAAAATATAAATAAGATAAACGTGAAGAAATTCTTATTTTCAATTAAACGATTAAATCTGCATTAGGAACAAATTAAATATAAATCAGGGTGCCTAGCGTCCTGGAAATCCTTGAAAACTTTGAAAAGTCCTTGAATTTTTTTTACCTGGAAAAACCTGGAAAAGTCCTTGAATTTCACTCATAGTCCTGGAATTCTTATCTCTTTAAATTTGAATGAGTAGTGAGTAGTTTTCTTCAAGTAACAGGGTTGCTAGAGGTCAGAGAATTCTGAAAAGTCAGGGAATTTAAAAATGGTTAGGGAAAATCAGGGAAAGTTAGGAAAAACGTTCAAAGAGTCAGGGAATGTTTTTTGATTCAACAAATTATAATTATGTCTCCACAGTTATAATTATAATTTAACAATTATTAATTATATAATTATAATATTTCAAAAACGGGGATCACAGTCCGTCTCCTATTTTCCTTTTTTTCCCCCTTCCCCTTTTATTCTCCAAATCTAAAATCACTTTTTTATAGTTTCATTCCTTTTTCTTCCTTCTTTCCCTTTTTGTATTCAAATTTCCGAATAATTTTCCAAGAATAAGGAGGAATTGAAACTTGTGACGTTCAAAAACTCTTTTAATGTTTTCTTAAATATCCCATAATTTCCAAATTTTCAAAATCTACGAAAGTCTCTTAACATCTCTTACAGTCCTCTAGAATTTTCAAAATTGATTTTAAGGGGATGTGGTACGTTATGATGACACGAATTATCGACGGGGTAAAAAAAATATTCGGTAATCTTATTTTCGAACAAAGATATGAAGTTAAAACTTAAGAGAATGGTAGAAAATATTATAGGGCGCATCTGTTATGTGTCATTTTTTTAAAAACTTTGAACAAAAATTTGTTTCAAAATAATTTTTTTTCAAAATTGTCAAAAAATGACACATAACAGATGCACCCTATCATATTTTCTATCATTCTCTTAAGTTTCAACTTCATATCTTTGTTTGCCTAAAAATAGGATTGCCGAATATTTTTTATACCCGGTCGGTAATTCGTGACATCATAACGTATTACACACCCTTAAGTTCTTGAAAAATCTCCAAAATATTTGGAGAGTTACTGACTGTTGACAGTTATTGACAGTTATTTGACTATTCTAAAATCTAGAATTTTCTGGGTCTTCCTACAATAATCTTAAAAAATAATATCCCAAAATTTTTCAATATTCTACCGTTGAGGGAAGATTTCCCTCTACAACATATACTAGACTCTTCCAGAATCTTCTAAAATTTTCTGAATACTTCCGTAACCTTCTAGAATTTTCTACAGAATTTTTTAGAATCCTCCAAAGTCTACAAAAAAATTACCGAAATTCTCTCAAATTCTTTAGAATCTTCAACACTTATCTGAAATCTCTAAAAATTCTCCAAAATATTCTAGACTTTTTAAAAATCTACAATCATTCAGATTCTTCTAGATTCTACCACACTCTTTTAGAACCTTCTGGATTCTAAGTAAATAATTTTATATATTTATAATAATCTTATACAATCTTAAAGAATTCTAAAAAATTCTTGAATATTCTATAAAATATACTAGAATGTTCCAGAACGTTCGACTGAACGAACTTTTTTTTTAAGGGGATATTCCAGTGTGATAGGCACTTTTTTACATCATTTTTTCGGAATTTTTAAAAAAAATTTAAAAGCAATATGACTTTAAAATATTTTGAACTGTATTAGCACACATTTGAACTATGATATACATTGTTTTTAATAAAAATATTCAAAATGATAGACGCTGCACTCGCTCAAAAATGAGCCCCCAAAAAAAAGTGCCCAGACGATGAGTATGAATCCGGCTCTCCAGACAATCTGAAAGTCAAAAATCAAAAATATTCTTAAAATGTACACTTGCGGCTATCGAAGGAAGTAGAATGAAAAAAAAATTAGAAATTTTCAAAATGGTGGACTTTTGAAAAAAAAAATTTACGTTTTTTTGGATTTAACGTGCCATAACTTTTTTAAAAATTAATATTTAAATCCAATTCTACTACGGACGATAAACACGTTTTCTAAACACGTGTGCGAAGTGACCGCCCAATTGATTAATTAGTTTTTGAGATATCGTGCTCACCGACTTTTTTTGAGGCCTCACCTTCACCGGACTGTAGCGCCGCCATTTTCTTTATTTTTATTAAAAAAAAATTATTTTGTTAATTTAAATGTATGCTAATATAGAGAAAAAGTTTTAATAATAATATTGCTTTTCTCCTTTCTTAAAAAAAATCCGAGAAACTGATACAAAAAAGTACCTATCACACTAGAATACCCCCGTAACTCAAATTTATCTTGAAATATCGTTCAATCTAGAAAATAAAAAGAAATATTATGAGCTTCTTTATCATTACATTAGTTTCTATATTAGTAAACCAATATTTCAGAACAAATTTGAGTTTAAAACGAAATCAAATAAAGAATTCGTTCATTTGAGCTTTCAGAACTTCAAGAAAATTATTCTCAAGTGTATTAGAATTTCCAGAATTCTGCAGAAACATTTAGAACTCTCTCAAAAGACTAATAATCTGAAAGAATCTTCTAGACTGTTTTCAGAATCTTCCTAAAATTCTGTAGACTGTTTTCAGAATCTTCCTAAAATTCTGTAGACTGTTTTCAGAATCTTTCTAAAATTCTTTAGATTTTTTAAGCCTTCAAAAAAAAGTCTGGAAGAGACTAGAAAATTTTAGAACTCTATGAGAGATTTTGAAAGAATTAGGAAGTCTGCGAGATTCTAAAACACTCAAAAATCTAGATTGTAGAGAATTTTTTGGAATTTTAAAAGATTAAATGAATTTACAAGTTTATGGAGAACTAAAAATATTCTAGAAGATTTTCAAAGTTAGTTGAAAAGTCCAAAAGTCATGAAGGATTTCAAAAAATTCTAGAGTATTTCAAAGATTCTGAAAGTTCCGAAATTTGAGGAGTGTTTTATGAGATTCTAGACAGGAATCTAAGTTTTTTGAGGATTTTTTAAGATTCTGGAGAATTTCAGCTTCCTTAGTATTTTTAAATTTTTTAAATGAAAAAAACCCTCCTCTTTTTTTAAAATCCCCTTTTTCGAAAAAGAAATCCCGTATTTTTCCTAAAATTGAACTACTGAACCATTGTGATCCCTGTATTATATAATTATAATTTTAATTATACACAGAAAAAACTGAAGTGTTAATTAGAACCGATTTTCGGGTTCCAATGGAGATGCATAAAAAAGAAACCCTTATAGATGGCTCCACTTTTTATTTAAATTCCCCATGATACATTAGAACTGAAACAAAAAGGAACCTCGAATTTTTTTGTGTAAGGGCAGATAACGGTAAGGGAAAATAAAAAATTGGTCAGGGAAAGTCAGGAAATTTTAAAATTGGAATTTTACAGGAACCCGGAATGAAATCAGGAGAAGTTGTTTATCAACTGTTTTAAAAAGATTTTGCAGAAAACTACATATTTGCTTAGTAAGGCTCACTAATAAATTCATTTAATTAGTTTATAAAATGAATTTCTAGTTTTTTACTGGAAAACAGTAATTTTTCTATTAAAGATGAGTAGAAACGCTTACTAAATAACTTACTTAGTATAAAACTACTAATTTTTCTTAGAGAGTATTTTCTTAAAAAATAGTTTATTGAGCTTATACAGTTAAATACAGTTAGCTAAACTCAAGAATTTCATAAATCGTATAATGTACATTTTATATGGTTCATTTAGTTGTATAAATTATTTCTATTGTACAGGTTAAAGAAAAAAATATTTTTTTCATGAAAGTTTATGATAATAATTAAAAAATGATACCTGGAAAAATTTATTTTTTACCTGGAAAAGTAAAACCTGGAAAAGTCCTGGAATTTTTTAAAGGAGAAACGCTAGGCATCCTGTATAAAGAGAATTCTTTATGTATAATTTATTTAAATTACGAAATTCAGTTTTTTATATTTATTTTTATTGCCAATAAAATTAGCAATTCAATCGCCTCAAAGGAATAAAGTGTTGCAATCTCTAGAGGGAAGTAATATGCTAATGTCCAAACGCGTTAGAAGCTGGGACTAAAAGAGTAGAATATAAGGAACATATAATGTATTCAAATAATGCAATGATACGCTTTGGCATATCTTTTTGAGACTAGTCGACAAGGTTGTGGTTGTTTAGTTTGCTTAAGTTTAAAGTCACTTTAATTAAATTCTATTGTATAGATTTTTTTGCAGATATTCTATATTATCTCACAATTTTATTAATTTAAAAAATATTAATAATACAAATATGTCAATTTAATTAAGAACAATTGACCCCTGGGCTGATATATTCAAATACTGAATTCAGATTTTGAGCATTTTGTTGTGCAGAGGGCAATAAGTTTAATTAAACTAGTTTAATTAACATGCATCTGTCAATGTCTATTGTTACATATTTAGTTAAATCGTTTCAATTCAGTTGAAATTCTAATTAAATAAGTACCGATAATCCATCGGAATTAATTTTGTGGGAATCAATTAATCAACGACTCTGAAATGAATTTTTCGCAAATCAACCCCTCTAGATGATAAATTGACTCTTTCCACGCCTTCTACTTTCTTCGGAAATTCTTCTCTGTCTGTCCTCAGTAAAATTGAAAATAACCCCTTGCTAAGATTATTGACTTTTTTCACTCTTTCATATTCTTCTTAATCGTCACAACCAAAGAAGAAGAGGTAGAAAATATTCTTCTTAATCAATTTTCGTCATTAAAAGTTTTGGAAATATGTGCTCTAAAATAAGTGCCTTAAAGCATTATTTAAATATTTTCCAATATTCTACAATATTCTCCATCCTTATATTCTATTATATAAATTCAGCAGATTTTTCAGTGATATTGGGATATTTTTCTTTGATTTTTTTTAATTGCCATCAATAATTGTAGATTTTTTGTGCATGAAAAATCCACAAAAATTCTTTTAAAATTATAACTTTATACACATGGTTTAGCTTCTCTGTGAGACAAAGAACAAAGCCACCCTGGGAGTGGCGTAGAAACTGTTAGTCATGCTGAGAGATGCCACACCCTAACAATGGTATTACATTTTCCTCTCTCGTCGGATGCCGGATCCACTGAGACTCAACTTTTTGTTTCATACCACGAATGCCTTTAATTTATCCAGAACTCGATTTCATTCTGCATATTTATCGACTGATTGTGAATTCTTATGCTGAGAATCCAGGAAAATACTTTCACGAAGAATTTGAAAGAAAAATTAGTAATCTATGCAGACACTCAGGAAACGTGAATTTAAAGTTATTCCTTATAAATACCTGTTAAATAAAGCAAAATTTCTGTTTCTAAAATATTCAAAGTCTTTATTATTTATACATAAATATCAATTAAAGTTGTTCATTTCTAAAATACTCAAAGTCTTTATTGTTTATATATCAATATTAATTAAAGTTGTTCATTTGAAATACTATTAAAGTATAAATAAGTATATACTAAAAGAGAATCAGGATTAGGGTGGATAAAAAAATTAGGTTTTGGATCTGGATAGAAAATATAATTTTAACATACAAAAATAGGTTTCCATGATTTTGACATATTTTGGAAACAATATTTTTAGTTGGCAGACACGAGTTGGTGATGAAAAAAATTTTTTCAATATATAATGGGCCTGCAGTCGCATATTCTGATCCAAAATTTGTTTTTCAACCGTAATAAATTAGGGAGGATAAAAAAATTAGGTTTTGAATCTGGATAGAAAATATAATTTTTAACATACAAAAATAGGTTTCCATGATTTTGGCATATTTTGGAAACGATATTTTTAGTTGGCAGACACGAGTTGATGATGAAACAAATTTTTTCAGTACATCATGATCCTGCAGTCGCATATTCTGATTCAAAATTTTTTTTGACCCTGATAAATTAGGGAGGATAAAAAAATTAGGTTATGAATCTGTATAGAAAATATAATTTTTCACATACAAAAGTAGGTTTCCATGATTTTGGCATATTTTGGAAACGATATTTTTAGTTGGCAGACACGAGTTGATGATGAAATAAATTTTTTCAATATATAATGGTCCTGCAGTCGCATATTCTGATTAAAAATTTTTTTTCGATCCTAATAAAGATGTAGTATTTTTTTTAAACTTTAACTGAACGCTTTTTGAAATTTTGACTGAGAGAGAAATTTTGGTTTTGTATATTTTATCAATAAACAGGGTGAACATTGCATTTAATTGAGAAAATTTTCATAAAGGCTACAGAGATCATGCAGGTCACTTGTGGTTCAGAACAAAGCCAAATGGGATTACATCGACCTCCCTTGTATCTTGGGTTTCCAAGTACGAGAATCACGTCTGCTCGACTTAATTACAATTTTGGCCTCACCCGCAGAGATTACATATACCCTTCATTTACGAAATACGCTTAGATGGTTATTTTATTAGATATAATAAAATCCTACATGCAGGGTCCATATTCAAAATCAAGATTATCTTTTATTTTATTTGAATTAATTTCCAGACAAATATTATAAATTACATAATATAACAGAAAGTTTTCTCCATTTTCAAATCACACTAATCCCAAAGGATTATGTAAAAATCTTGATTTACGAAATTGGATTAATCCCTCGTTTAATCAGAGAATTATATTCGAATTCAAATATTATAAAAGAAGTATAAAAAGTCAGAAGAGTTCTTTTTCTCAGAATATTTTTTAATCTTAATCAGAATTTTCTGAAAGACATTTTCATTTGATATGAGTATAAATGAAAATGAGAAAAACTATTTTTCAGCTATTTTGACTTCAAGCTAAACTATTTCAATTAGCAAAAGTGTATTCTTTAATTTCCAATTCCACATGCTATTTTGACTTTGAGAAAAAGTATTTTTCAGCTATTTTTACTTCAAGCTAAACTATTTCAATTAGCAAAAGTGTATTCTTTAATTTCCAATTCCACATGCTATTTTGACTTTGAGA
>JBAGKK010069795.1:0-27478 GCA_037177015.1 Euceroptres primus
GAGCCTCTTGTGTTATGATTCAATCATAAATCTTTGGACTAGAGTGTCCATTCATTTGCATCCATTGAATTCACTTAAATATTAAGTGCCATAACCTGCTACTGCACTAGGTACTGGAAGTAATGACAGCTGCTCTAAAAAGAGATGTGTAGAATGATTCACCTTCCAGCCCAGTCAGTAATGAAGCCAGCGAAGGCGCGCTGCCCTGCAGTGGGACGTTAGGATGTGAGAATAAAGCTGTAGCACCACTCAGACAATTTTGTTTTGAGGTTATGTTCTAGATTTTCTAGGTATATCACTGAACTGATACTATATATGAATTCAGCAGCTTGAAATCACCATTATATACTCAAAAATACGATTTCTTGAGATTATGTCGAAAACCAATCGTGAAAGGTGCTATTTTGACCTCAGATTCGGATTCAGCTTTTCAAAATACATAGGAATACATGTGTCTCATCAAAAGTACCAGACCTTTTTTTTGTCTGGCTGTGTTACCTTGTATAAAGATGCAACAGTAACAAACGACTCAAAAAGAGCCCTATTTTCAGAAACCGTGAATCTCGACAACTTCTGGAAAGGACGAAAATATATACTCTTGCCAAAAACGTACTTTGCATCGTGACATTACCTAACGCACTTTTGCATTCCATCGATTGTCAAAGTTATTACATTCAATTAGTAGCTATGTAAAATAAAAAGAGGCGAAAAAAATGAAAAAAGTTGTGCCGATGTCTTATTTTACCAAGAAATTGGCATAAAAAAGCTACGGCGAGGTGATGAAGCGAGCAAACAATTTGCAATGCACGTTTGCGATGATTCGCAAACGTTGTTTTAACATTTTCAATAAAAATTCATTGAAAAATAATGTAGTTGCAATTGTTAATTGCAAATAATACGATTTAAAAATTGCATTAGCGCATAATCGAGTGAAAATTATTTTTCCTCTCGATGCGCTCTATTAAATTAAAGAAAAGAATCATCAATTTTCATCGAGCAGTTTCGTAGATATGATTACTCGAGCGAGTTTGAAGTCGCCGCAGCGTTTCCGTGCAAGCGACGAAAAGCGAGAAATCGCTATCCCCTCCTCAGCGCCCTCGGCCGCGTGGCATTGAAGCTCCGCGGAGAGGTCACTTTCACTTCCCTTCAACCGCGTGATAAGGGTTCAAATCAAATGTCTCGGGGATACATGGAAAGGCTGAAGGTAGTTTTCTCCTCAAATTTGAACTCTTAATGTTAATTAGAAGCGGAGATATAAATTGTTTTTAAAAAATTCCATTTTCCGCTCCTAATTGTTAAAAACAATTGAACTTGGCGTCAAAATTTCTTAAAAAATACATGCACTCGATATACGAATTTACAATGAGCTGCGTGCTTTTTTCACGGAAATACGGTCATTTGAAAAGTTGCCCTTAGTTGCAAAATGAAAAATATTTGCAACTTGATGAAAAAAATTTGTTGTTGTTGTTTCATCAAATATAAACGCTTGAGTATCGATTTCAATAGCGAAACCCGATGTGCGATTGCTGGATTGACGCTCGCAGTAATAACAGAAAAGGGACTTTTCTTAATTAACAATGTAATATTTAAGAAACAACAATATCAATGTGATTAAAAAAATGAGTGAACATTGTTCAATAATGAAGGTATCATTATCGGGTATTCACATTCCAAAAAATTTATTTCTCGCCGTTGAATTAATTATTTAATTTTTAAGAAGAATCTTACTTAATAACCAATTTTCAAGTAAAATAATGAAGTGTTTTTAAAATACGTAATAATATAGAGAATTTCATGCTCTACAACATTGATCCACAATTTTTTGTTGTGCGATTTGTTCTTTTTGTGCAAACCATGATTAATTGCAAAAAAAACATGAATTTCGCCATTTGAACGCCATTTTGCGGAGGGGCACAGCTTTTCAGCTGTTACTTTTTACATATATCTTATAAGATGGTATGAAGAACCATCTGTCAAGTTTTCAAGGTGCTACTATTTTACGCAGGAATCGGGGGTAAAATGGGCTAGATTGACTGGACTATAAAGCTACGGGGGATTGTAAAGTTTGGGCCAATGGCCCAGAAAGTTTCTATCACGCGTGCCACATAAAACGAAATTTAACTGATCTTGAATGAGACGATGCAACCCATGATTAGCCCGAGGTAAACTTTGAATCAACGACAAATGCACCTTTATCGACGGCACTGCCAGGTCCAGAAAATACGCTCGCTATGGATAGCGCTATCCACGAACAAGCGTGTCTGGCGGAAGCTAAGCAGGAGCTCGCCTGAGAGATTTATCGAATGTTTTGCGGACCGAGCCGTATGTCTCTCCGAACTAGAGTTACGCCATGTATTATAACGGTTTCTATATATGCTTTTGAATAAACGCAATTATACCTATTATATGTGCAAGTGTTTAATTGTGCCTACATACACTACTCAAATAATATACATTTTCCTGTACTGGAACCTGTACAGAATCCTTCAAAGGTTTCTGAGTCAGTTGTAAGAAGTAAGGTTTTCCTTTATAGATACCTGTATAGGTTCCTTCAAAGGTTCATGTGTCAGTCGTAAAAAGTAATGTTTTCCTGTACGAGAAACTGTACAGGATCCTTCAAAAGGTTCCTGAGTCAGTTGTACAAAATAATTTTTTCCTGTGCGGAAACCCCAGAAGAACACAGGCCGACAAAATTTTTTTTTCTCAAACCCAGAAACCAGACTATAATTTTCTGAAGCTTTTGATGCGCTGAATCCGAATCTGACCTCAGAATTGCTCAAAGCCTGGTTTTTCTCGAGATATTCTAACCTAAAAGTTCAGAAAATGCTGTTTTTCGCTATGTTGGAGACTAGATTACCCGGTGGGCGGATTTTTTTCGTAAAATATCGTTAAAACATTTAAGGATTTTTGAGTCGCTGATCTCGAATCTGTGGTCGGAGTTTCCAAATTCAGGATGGCGGATCCAATATAGCGGCTACAGCTGACACACTTCATAGCGAGTTCCTAAAAATTCCAAAAAGTGCTTGAAAATGGTTACTCGCGGATTTTTGGGGTCGCTGATCTTAAATCTGGGGTCAGAATTTCTAAGTTCAAAATGGCGGATCCAATATGGCGGCTAAAGCGGCCACACTTCAGAGCGAGTTACTAAAAATTACGAAAAGTGCTTGAAAATGGTTACTTGTGGGTTTTTGGGGTCGCTGATCTCAAATCTGGGGTCAGAATTTCTAAATTTAAAATGACGAATCCAATATGGCAGCTACAGCAGCCACACTTCATAGCGAGTTACTAAAAATTCCGAAATGTGCTTGAAAATGGTTACTTGTGGATTTTTGGGGTAGCTGATCTCAAATCTGGGGTCAGAATTTCTAAATTCGAAATAGCGGATCCAATATGGCGGCTACAGCGGTCACACTTCATAGCGAGTTACTAAAAATTCCGAAAAGTGTTTGAAATTATTACTTGTGGGTTTTTGGGGTCAGAACTTTCGAATTTAAGATGGTCAATCCAACGTGGTGGCTACAGATACCACAATCCGTAGCGAGTTACCAATTCCATATTCATCAAGCAGCCTAATTTTTGGAAATTTTTTAACATGGTAGATACAAAAGTCTTGTACTTTGGGTCTCGTTTGTTTCCTAAAAAATTGTCTATCACACTTTTCAGACTTATCTAAGCATTTTTTTCAAGAGTCATCATGGTTGCTGTAAATCGATCGTCTTTCATAAGTTTTTGTATATCAGGCCCAACAAATATATCTTCAATTATTTTAGCATCCGACAAGCTAGGAAATTTGTTTTGAAGATATTGGAAACATTTGCCATTTTAATCCAAAGCTTCAGTGAATTGTTTCATCAAGCCAAGCTTGGTATGTAGAGGAGGCAACAAGATTCGCTTGGTGTCAACAAGACTCTTGTGAATGACATTATTTGAACCAATCTTCATCTCCGTTCGTTTCGTCCATACCTTCCTTACTCAATGTTCATCTCGAGCACGACTGTCCCAAAGGCAGAGAAAACATGGAAATTTGATGTTCCCTGGTTGCAAACCTACAACAATATTGATCATTTTGAAGTCCCCACAAATTTTCCATTCGTGCATATTGTCATCAATTTTCATAAGAACAAATTTAAAGCTTCCATATGATTCTTTTATTGTAGTGGAATGACCTATGGGAATAAATGCATATTTATTACCATTATGAAGCTGTATTGCCTTAAGACTGAGTTTTGACGAATCTATAAAAAGTCTCCAGTCCTCTGCCGTATAAGGTTTTTGTATCCCGTATAAACTAATCAAACCGTTTAAGTCATCACAATAAACAAGGTCATTTTCACTTCCGAAATATGTGACAAACTTATCGTCTCTTTTCCTGTAAATAGAACATTTTGTCCCAGGTAATAACAAATTTCTCTCTTTGAGTCTTGAAGCGAATAGCTCTGCCACACCCTTATCGAGATTCAGATCACGAATAAGGTCATCTAAAGCATGTTGATCGAAAAGTTTCGGTTTGCAGACATCAAAGAAAACTTCACCATCACTGCTTTCAGCTTTATCACTTTCAACAGATTGCGTATGTTCATAATCACTGGTTCCAGCATCAAGACTTTCAGCCAAATTCATTTGTTGAAGTACCTGTGGCTGAGAAGAAGTGTTTCTAATCGTTTCTATTTTTCCTATTTCGGCTGGTGTTACACTAACCACCTTAGGATAGACAATCGAGACTTTATTTCCACGATTTCTACGAACTATATCACATCCGCAAAAGTAGCAGTCGTTATCATGATTTGTAGGTTCGCGCCAAATTGTTGGTTGAATAAAAACATCCTTTTATATGCTATTCCAGTTTTTCAAAGTTTTATGCAGATTCTTTATAGGTATCCCATAGCATTGTTCAAACTGAGCTTTTATTGACTCACTGATTACTCTACGAGAACTATTTGCTTTAAACTTTTCGCATACATTACAAAATTCACTAACTTTGCTTTTGCAAGAAATTTTTGACATGGTTAATGACTAATCCGTTAGCCTGCCGCTCAAACACGATCTCTAACACGGAAAATCTTATTTTCATCAATATAACTAACACGTTCTATACAGAATGTAGGGCAGCTTCAGTACTGTGCGTCGTATTACATAACTTGTGGATTTTAGTTACTATTATTATCGGACCTTCATTTGTTTCATGGCCTGAGGAGCTATTTATTTGTTCTGATATAGAACCGTTCTGAATCAGAACAAATGAATAGCTCCCCAGGCAACGTCGGGTATTTTGTAACAGATCTTCATTTGCTTCATGGACTTTATTCAGATCGATTTATGTCTGGGGAGCTATCCATTTGTTCTGATGAAGAACAGTTCTGCATCAGAACAAATGATTAGCACCCCATGCACAACTCTATCTGAATATAGTCAATGAAACAAATGAAGATCCGATATAAACGAGCAGTATCTATTGCTAAAAGCTACATGAGGAAAGATTTGGTGAAACGAGAAATACAGAATATCTCATCTCCACTGAATGTAGGATAGCTTTAGTACTCTGCATTGTATTGCATAACTTGTGGATTTTAGTTTAACACAGGTAAAGTTTAATGACTAATTCAAAAGCACGGCGGACTTGAACTAACTTTTAATTAGAGTGAAAATCACTCGCGTTTTTTGGTGTATATATTGCTTGGATATCTCAGGAGAATTTTTCATCCTGTATAAGCTACAGCCGCCATATTGGATCCGCCATCTTGAATTTGAAAATTCTGACCACAGGTTTGAGATCACCGACCCCAAGAACCCGCGAGTAACCATTTTGAAGCACTTTTTGGAATTTTTAGTAACTCGCTATGGAGTATGGTAGCTGTAGCCGCCATATTAAATTCACCATCTTGAATTTGAAAATTTTGACCGCAGATTCGAGATCAGCAACCCCAAAAATCCACGAGTAACCATTTTCAAACACTTTTTGGAATTTTTAGTAACTCGCTATCGAGTATAGCAGCTGTAGCTGCCATATTGAATCCGCCATCTTGAATTTGGAAATTCTGACCACAGACTCAAGATTAGCATCCCCAAAATCCTTAGATGCTTTGACTAGATTTTACGAAAAAAATCAGCCTGCCGTGTAATCTAGTCTCCAATATAGCAAAAAACAACATTTTCTGCACTTTTAGGTTAGAATATCTCGAGAACCTAAAGTTATGGAGCAATTATGATGTCGGATTTCGATTCAGCGCGTCAAAACCTTTGGAAACGTATGTTCTGTTTCTGGGTCATTAGCAAAAAACCGTGTAATCTAACCTGCAATACAGCGGAAAACAACATTTTCTACACTTTTAGGTTAGGATATCTCGAGAAAAACCAGACTTTAAGCAATTCTGAGGCCAGATTCGTATTCAGCGTATCAAAGTCCTTCAGTAAAGTATAGTCTAGTTTTTGGGTTAAAAATCTTGTCGGCCTGTGGAATCCTTCAAATATTCCTGAGTTGGTTTTAAATCAATTATCTATTTTCTGTATAGGAACATATACAGGATCCTGTACAGGTTCCTTTTCACACATACACACTCTCACGTACATATATACTCATACATATGGTCAAGTCTAAAAATTTTTGAAGGATGTGAACCATGTGTATAAGTATATGTGTGTGTATGTGTGCAAAGGAACCTGTACAGAATCCTGTACATGTTTCTACACAGGAGATAAATAATTAATTTAAAGCTAACTCAGAATCCTTTGAAAGATCCTGCACAGGTTCCCTTATACGCGCCCGTACAAGAACCTGTGAACGCTCACAAGCTCCCTTATACGCAGCCGTACAAGAGAACGCTCCAGAGAGAACCTGTGAATACTCCAGTGTACGTTCCTGTAGAAGTTCCTCTAGAGTATCCTGTACAGGAACCTGTGCAGGTTCCTGTATAGGAATTTTCAGCTGGGAACTATGTTCGCAACATGCCAACATTGCTTTGTTACGCACTCAACTAAATGTTTAGGTTGAATGAACCACATTTTTTTCTTGCTTCTAACAAAAACTCTCTAAAAATAATTTGGTAAATTCAACTAAAAAATTTGCTTCAATCAACAAAATATTTGGTAAAAGTAATCAAATGACTTAACCAAAAATTTTGGTGGATTCAAACAAACGTATTTGGTCAATTCAATAAAAATTTGGTTGACTTAACCAAAATGTTTTCTGAAGTCAACAAAATGTACTCAACCAAACGATTTTGTGGAATTAACTAAATTTTTTCTGAGTGTACGTGCGGACACAATGCGTCACACTATGAGTCAAATGTGTGAGACTCGCACGAAATGCGACGCATTAGAATCTCCACGGAGGACGCATCGGCGGCGTCGTATCCTGAATGCACGTGTGTGGGTCAACTCGCACGATGCGGTTGATTATGCACGCTCCGTGCAGGTATTTGGTTATCTGGGTACTTGGGTAGGTACTCTAATAAAAATTTAGTTAATTATTGCTCGTACAAATAGTCTTAAGTGTGAAATATTTTTAGCAAAAAAGAAAAAATACGATTACATGATAAATATTAACGATGACGTAATTATGATGCTTTTTCTTATATTTTTCAGCAAAATGTACAGTCAATTGCATGTATACCTTATTCCACAAAACAAAAAAAGCTGGGGAAAATTTATAGTTTCTTGTTCTGCGCAATAAGGCGTACACTTGACCTTAATTAGCAAGTCATGGACGTACATATTCGACAAAAAATTTAAAAATAAGAGCATTCTAAAAATTTTTCAAAATTGAAGTCATTTAATTTCGTTCAACAACATTACAAATAACACAGCCACACAAAAAAAAATTTTCTGTCCTGGGAGCCAGACCATGTTTATTATATGTTTTTTCGGTTGCTGAAACCGAATCTGAAGTCCGTTTTACCCCATAACTTCAGGTTTTTGACATAACCTTAAAAAGTCTTCATAGCTACACAAAAATAAAAAATAATTCTGGCCTGGGGGTCAGGCCATTTTTACTATATGTTTTTGGGCTCGCTTAAACCGAATCCGAAGTCTATTTCACCCCATCATATCAGGTTTTTGACATAACTTTAAAAAAATATTATAATCCGAGCCCAATTAGCCCGTTATACCTAATATATTGAATCCTATAACCCCTTGAACCAATAGCCTTTCAACCCCTTAAACCCATAATACCTTGTACTCATAACCCGCCAATCTTTTAAAAATAAATTCCAATAACCACATAACTCTCATATCGCAATCTATCATAGCCCAGCACTTCTATAAGACTCATCTCGCATAAGATCAGTCATTTTTGAGTGAGAGACTAGTGTATTGAAATCTTTTGTATCATTCCAGCAAAATAAATTATTTACTGCATATAACGAGGATTTTTCGACACATGTTGTTTTATATTTTTTCACATATATATCTACCTCCATATCTACAGCAGTGTCTCGCCTGTGTCTGCATCCAGGGCATCTCCAAGCGGTGACGGCGGGCAACGGAGCAATTCCGTTATCCGGCTGAGTCCCTGGATCACGGCATTGATGTCGTCATGGCAGGCACAGGTGGAAACGTTTTACGAGACAGGGATTCGGATACCCAGAATCGGCGGCTGGTCAGGGTGAGAAAGTGGGCCTGCAGGCGTCGTCAGCATGCGACTGCAGCTCTACATTGGTTGGTGACTTGGCTAATGTAGAGTTGAACACAACAAGAAAAAAGGGCGAAGTCGTCTCGCAATCACATAACTGTGATTCAGATCATAACGTCTTTTGTTATATTTGCTCTAAGTTCGAAATAAGCTCTTTGCGGAAAAACATCGATGACGACATTTGTAAAACTTTCAAGGAAATTTTTGGTTTGGAAATGGATAAGCTGGGGATAAACAAGTGGGTTCCTAACATCAGCTTCAATAGTTGCCAAAAGATGCTGAATCGTTGGAAAAAATTTAAGAATAGAGAGTAGATAAACTACTCTATTCCAACGATTTGGAAACGTCCTCGCTGTAAAGAAGATCGTTTCTTTTGTTGCAATCAAATCAAGGGTTTCAACTATGTTTAGAGATACCACCTTCGTTAGTGCAATGAATAGATTGGAAAAAAGCATGGCTTAGTTTTAAGACTGTGTCCCAGAACTTTTTGGGAAATACGAAAAGTTCTGAATACAAACAAATCGTTCCAAAAATTATTACAGACTTTCAAACGCTTGGATGTCTTATGAATTTGAAATTACATTTTCTGCACCTCCACCTTGATAAATTTCCCGACAATCTTGGGGACTTTAGCGAAGAGCAAGGCGAACGGTTCCACCAAGATATCAAGATAATGGAAACTCGTTACCAGGGAAGATAGGACGAAAATATGATGGCGGATTTCTGTTGAATGCTGAAGAGAGACACAGAGAAATATGATGGAAAGCGCAAATGGAACCCATTGCACAGATCATTCGATCAAAAAAGAACCCGTTACAGTTCAAAAGAAGAGAATGACTAAAATTCTATCTACCTGTCATTTATTATTCGTTATTTATCATTTTTAAGGTTAGGTGGTTATTGGAATTTTAGGTTATAGGGTAAATAGGTTATGAGGTCAAGGGGTGAAGGGGTCGAATGGTTATGGGGTTAAGAGATTAGGAGGTTCAATATATTAAGTATAACGGGCTAATTGGGCTTGGATTATAAGATTTTTAAGGTTATGTCAAAAACATGGTGGGGTGAAATGGACTTCGGATTCGGTTTCAGCGACCCCAAAAATATACAGTAAAAATGGCCTCACCCCTAGGCCACAATTATTTCCTATTTTTGTGTGGCTGTGAAGACTTTTTGAGCTAATGTCAAAAACCTGACGTGGTAGGGTAAAATGGACTTTGGATTTGGTTTCTGCGATTCCAAAAACATATAATAAGCATGGTCTGACCCCCAGGCCAAAAATTTTTTTTTTGTGTGGCTGTGTAATTCACACAATCGTACGGTTTTTAAGTTGAGTCCAATTCACTGTCATTACAGAGCAAAGTTTCGAACTCAGGTGAAGTCTCAAATAAGCATAATCGCATGCACATAGGAATATAGGGTTGAAACCAAGAGTGGAGAAGAAAGTGCCCAATGTACGGTGAATTGGGGTACGAGTGACCGCGTCCATGGGTCCTCTCGTGCCTTTACTCCTTTCGTCTAATTGTAAGTAAGGGTTACATACAAGAAAACCAATTATTTTTCATGTGCACAATGGTTGTCCTTGTTTTTCTGAAAAAATTATTCAAATTTTGTTTTACAAACCTGTTTCAATTCTGGATTTTGCAAGTTTGCGATAATGTTTTTTCGGAATTTTCCTGTATTTGGGACTTTTCTTTGGGACGATAGTGAACCAGACTTTCCTAAGTTTCTTAAATCTTTAACGGCCTTATGTGACTTTATTAGAAGCACTCTCATTTACGTAAACTTTTGGCTAGGGGAAAGAAAACCTGCAGAAAACGTACTCAGTTTTGTTTGATTTCTCTGTTTTGTAAGTAATTGGAAGATAATTTTTGTGATCTTCTAAAAACGTAAGATCCATTTTCGGTTTCAGTGACTGACAGCGAAAATGCAATGCCGAGACATTTATCAACCGATGTAATAGCTGCGCTTAAGGGGGCCCGTTTTATCGCGCAACACATCAAAGATGCAGATAAAGATAATGAGGTGAGAATTCCATCTTTTACCGACATACACATTCCAATCGCAGATTCGTGTTACCCTAATTTACTAACTTCTAAAATAATGTAAATTTACCTAGTGATAAATTCTATTAGGTATCTTTTTATTCTTTTAATTCTCATTAAAAAACCAAAAACAAGTAAGACATCTTAAGACTCAAAAATGGAATTTTAAAACAAGAAGGTGATGATCCACAAGAAAAATCCATTATTTATTGTAGTTCCGAACATTTAGATTCATTTAAGTTTGCGTGCAGCCTCAAAGTTTTTTCTTTTCTTCAAATGGCTTTCTTGGTTTAATACCGTTCTCCATTCCTTCCTATCTTGAGCGAATCTTTTCATTTTCCAAGCGCCCTACAGGCCTACATTCTCTATAATCTGTTTTCCAATAATTAATCGATAATTTCACTTTTGCATCGACAATTAATATTTCATTTTATCTAAGAATTGATACATTAAATTTTCTATACACGCTATAATGGGATTGCTATATTAAGGAAGAGTTAAGGATTTGAAACGCTGAGAAAAAGGGTGAAGTCAATAAGAGAGTCGGGTTAATAAAAATGATTCCTTTATTGACTTACTGGTTGAAGAAACAACGGACTATTCCCCAGAACAATACAGAGAGGACGTTGGCGACGAGCTAACGTCGATGACCTGGGTCGGTGTTTGGTTGTAATGGGGCACACTACCATAATCGCTTTGATAATCGGGGCACTGATACGGGACCTATTATACTAATAAGTAATAGCACTGATACGGGACCTTTGTTCTGAACCTAAGCAGGTTCGGAACGAAGTGAAGCACGAGGAGCGACCGGCTTGCCTGCTACCCTACGATTGGTCCAATCCGGCACTCTTCGTGACTTCTCGGTTCCGTTAGGACAGATTAACACGATATAGGGCCCTAAAGTTGTAACTACGTTATACTCCCCCCTCCCCTTGAAAGGGTTCTGGTGTACGGGTTACAATTTGCTCTAATAACTCTAATTCTACATCGAAATCTACAAATTCTTCCAACTCAAGATCTAAACAAATATAATCGTCGCTTATATCTAATGATTCTTTATCCTTTCTCGTTTCGAAGATAACAATCAAATTCTTTAGGTAATTCTATTTTTAATACTTCTTGGAATCTTTGGTTTATTTCCAACCAAATGCCTAATTTAAAATTAAACTTAGAGCTCTCTGAAAAGGAATGACATTTGACATATCTAAGCGGACGTTCTTTAAAATATGTCATGAAAAATATAAATCTCCTGTGGAATTATTTTGCCGCAGAATCTGTACTTCAAGCCGCTAAGATTTCAAGAGCTGTAAAGATAATTACTTGAATTCCTAAAAGGACAAACAATGTTACAATTTCGCCTTCGGTGTTATAAAATCTATTAAAAAGTTGTTTCTTTGAACTTGAATTATTCTTTCTAGCTTCTAGCCAATTTTCCCTAACTTTTATTCTCTTTATCAATAAATTATTAGACATTACCAAGCTGTCATCTAATTTCAAAATTTGGAGTCCTTCAGAAAATTCTTTATTTAACTCTATATATTTTCTTTTCGCAACTTCAATTTCATTATAAAATGTATCTAAGAAACTACCTAACTCCCAAAGGGTTTCTCGTAGGTTATCTTTTTCTTGCCTTCTCTGTTCCTGGATTTGGTTCATCTTGGCTTTCTTCAGTAAATCAGAAATGTACCTGGACAAATCACAAAAAAAAAATTGGTACCCTACTGTCTGAATAAGAGTAGTCTCATTTTAAGGTTGGGAAAAAGTAAATAATTATCCTAACGTCAGTGTAGGTGTATTTGTAATATACTTAAAGAAAGGAAATAGTTTTTGAACATTTGTGGTTTATTATTTTGCTTGCAGTCAGTTACTCCTTGGAGGTGGGCTAGATCCAATATTTATTCTTTTCTGTTGTTCTTTTCCTTCTGGCTCTCTTTCTTTCCAAGTTTCGAATTTCTTTTGTTCTTCTCTTATCAAAGTTATGCAATTCTCTACCTATTATTTCTGCCATTTTTAGACTTGGAAATGATCTGTCCCTTGACTCCTTCTACTCTTCTTTGCTGGACTCTCCTTGATAGGCAAAAAATTTGATGCTGTACATTAAACCAGCTGCGGACAATGCATCATTATCTTCTTCCTCAACTTCGATTTCGTCTTCTACATCTATTTTTTCTTCTTCGATTTTGAGTCCTCCCATTGGTTCCTTTCCTCTCTCGGGCTTGTAATGTTAACGACCTTAATCAATAAATTGTGTCAACGATTGCACACTATTGTGATTCTTACTTTTTCTGCCTCAGGTTCCTTGATTAGTGATTCCGACTTTTCCTCTGCTTTTAAGACTCCTTTACTTTGCTTCTCGAGAAATTTATCCCTTAAAGCCTTCATATCTTTACCCAGATCCCTCACGTGCTCGATACTTGTGTGGTCCTTTGGGTTTTCCCCGGATAAACCTTTCTAGCCACTTTTGGGCTTTGTAATTTGTGAGGTGGAGTTGAAGGACCTGCCCCTGCTCCATCACGTATTGGCACAATGGGCAAATCATCTTGCCTCAAAAAGCTGTAATGATTCATTTTGTTCTATTTGTTCTGTAAGTGTAAGTGTAGGTGTACTGTTATAATCGTCACCTTTACTTTTTTAAAAATATGCATGTAATTTAGTATCTTTTATTTTATTATGCATGATTCTACTTTTCATATTTTTAATTTTCTTTACCGACATATCTTTTTATATCGCCGACATTCCATTCTCTGATACTTTTTCCGCGATTATCTTTTAATTCACAGAAGGTAGAGGAAAGATTGTTTCCCATGTGTTGAAGGGAGACACACAATTTCTGGCTGCGACCTTGATAAGGACCATCGAAAAAGTGAAATAATTTTTACGATTTTTTATCGGCTTTGTTAGACAATGATTTATCTGCTTTTAGTGCTTTATCGCATACTTCGAATTTGACCTGTCTGTGACGCAAATTATAATGATACGCTTGTTTTTCGTTAGCCTCGTCCAAGTTCTTTTGAACTTCTTTCTTAATTACCTGTAGCCTCCTCAGTTTATCGGTCCATCTATCTACACATTGGAATTCTATGTCCTCTGTGTCTTCCAGATTTTCTCGAAGAGATTAAAGTGGTTTCAACTCACGACCTATATTAAAAAACGTTGGCGTGAATTGGGTAGACGAGTGTTTGCACGTATTTAACGAAAAACTAAAACTAAATGTCCTGCTTGTATTTTATAATAATGTTCGCGTAAAACTTGAGTTCTAAGGTTTTTTGGAATTTTAAGTTTCCAAGGATTATCGTCGGGTAATGGGGAAAATTTTAGTGGGTTGTTTCTGTAAAAATAGAGTTATTTATCTCTAATAGGCCATTTATCATTATCTTATCATTATCTTCGTCCAGAATATTACTTAAATCCTCACTGGGTTTGTCTACAATGCTGACTAAAATTGAAGATACTTTTTCATTCGGTTCTATAGTTCTAGATAGGGCATCTGTTACGTAATTAATACTACCTTTTCTATAGATAACTTCGTAATCATATTCTAATAATTCCAGTGCCCACCTTGTCAATCTCCCTGTCGGGTTTTTCAGATTGTGCAGCCATTTCAAAGCTATGTGATCTATAATGACTTTGAAACTATAACCTTCTAGATACGGCCTAAATTTGCTAATTGTCCATATGGCTGCTAAATATTCTTTTTCTGCACCGTTCAAACCTCTACTTGCATAAGCAATAACATGATTTTTTCAGTTAATACTTTAAGTTAAAACTGCACCTAAGCCTGTGTTACTTGCATCTGTTTCTAATTGAAAAGGTTAAGTGAAATCTGGGCAAGATAAAATTGGTGCTGTTGTTAAAAGCTATTTGATAGTGTTAAATGCTTCTTCTTGCTCAGATGTCTACTTCCAATCTCTACCTTTTTTAAGAAGTCTTTTAAGTGGTTTAACTAACTCGGCAAGGTGTGGCATAAATCTCATATACAAACTTGCCATTCCTATCAATTTCTGAAACTGTTTTATTGTTTTTGGCCTTGGGAATTTCAAAATTAGTTTAATCTTACCCTAATCTATTTTAATACCTTTTTCATTGACCACGAAACCAAGGTATCTTACTTCTGAAAACCCAAACTTACACTTGTCTGGACTCAAAGTCAACTCAGCCTCATTGATTCTTACCAAGACGATATTCAAGTAGTATGAGTATTCTTCAAAGGACTGAGTGACGATGACTATGTTATTCCGCTAGCAAAACACCTTTGGCTTCATATCTAGCGTAATTATCTTGTCCATAAGTCTCCGGAAAGAGGCTGAAGAGTTACACAGGCCAAAAGGAATTCTCCTAAATTGAAACATGCCCTTTCCAGGAACTATGAACGATGTTATTGGCATAGAGCCTACTTCTAATGGAATCTCATTATATGCCGAGTGCAAGTCAATCTTTGAAATGTACATAGCCGACCTAAGAGTATCTAAAATTTCGTTCATTAGCGGAATTGGATATAAATCTTTTTTGGTAACATTATTGACCTTACGAAATTTAAACAAAATCTATATTTCTCGTTTGGTTTTTTGATCATAACTATCGGGTTTGACTAATCCGATTTGGAAGGTTCTATTATTCCCTCATCTAGTATCCTATCTACTTTTTCACAAATAATCTCTTTTATTTTTACATTATAATATCGCAGTTTAATTGACTCATCACTCTGAAAATCTGTTTTGTGTTCTGTTAAATGCATTTTTTTAAGTTCGTTAGGATACTCTGGTATTTTATCTCTTAATAATTTTGCAGATTTTTCCTGTTTCGGTTCATCTAACTCCACAATACCAGCACACACTTCTGATGCACTCAGATTTGGTGTGACTGGTTTGGGATGTTTCAACAATAAATTATTTAACATTATCGCGTTATTCCTAAAGTCATACCAGTTTTTTTTTATTCTGGTATTCCTTCATTTCTTCTAACCTGACTAACATTCTTCTTCCTATTCAAAATATTAGTATGAAAAACTATAAATAAATCCCTATCTTCAAATTTGTAAGAGACTATCTTAGAATTGAACCTACTGTTACTCGGAATTCATGGTTTTCTCGAGCTAATACTAACTGTATCATCGTTTTCCGAATCTTGAGAATCAGAATTCTCTAAAACTTGGAATCTGTTTAGAGTCTAAATATCCAATGACCTTGGAATATTCCTACTAGGGTTTTGACTTCGAGTTGTGACTTCGTTCCTAGGGGGGGGGGAGTTAATTTCGCTCGTTGGGTTTACTTTGGGATTTTGTGAAATCATCATTTCACAGGACCTAACTTCCGACTTGAAATTTACAAATTTATCTTTATTAGTCATCAAGTTGACTTTTCCTCCAAATTTGGGTTTATGTCCTAACTCCACATTTCTTTTAAAAACTTCATTACCTCTTAGCTCTTTCTTCTTAACTGAAGGTTCCACTTTCCTACTATTTCCTAACAATGTGGGTTCCACTAAATTTTCGTTTTCTATATTTTTCTTACTTAATTGGAATAATGACTTGTCCTATTATTCCTAACGATTCGCCGTCTGCTACTAATAGAGTTCGCGACGAAGGTTGAAAGGTACTATGATTTAATGCTTCAAGTGTTTCTATTAAGCCTTTACGTAAGTAGGAATGCGTAACACCGGTATCAAACCAGGTTTCACCTAGTTTGTCTGTGTTAGTTTTAAGTATTTCAGGCGGGTCGGCAGTTATTGGTGGTACTTCTGCCCTTAGTACCTGCCTGAATCGTTTTCCTGATTGTTACTCGCAAACCAGCACTCTTTTTGCCTAGGTTTAAATCCTTGGTTGCGAGGTTGGAATTTAGGTCTATAATTTTGTTGGTTTTGTGAAAAATTAGGAAGAAAAGGAAATCTCCATGGATTGAATTGGCTTCTATTTCCAAAGTAAGGTCTTTAATTTTGGGAATTGTTTTCCTGGTTTTGTTGGCTTTGATTTGAATTTTGCCTACTCTGATTGCTCTCGTTGTTTATTGTTACTGTTTCAAATACCGTTATTTTTATTTCCGTTGGAATTATTATCTTGGTAAAGCTTTTGACTGTTCGAACTATTCGGTTTATTTTCCGTAACTTGTGTTATCTGAACTCTAATTTTCGTTTTAATTAATTCTGATTCCCATTCTTTCCCTAAATTTTCTAGTTCCTCAAATGTATTAAAATCGTTTCGCTTTATATACATTTTGTATTCGATCCTTAAATTTTTGTATGTCCTACGAAGTTCCCATTCTAATCCTTTACGGAGGTGCAACTTCGTGAACAGCTTTCTAATTTCGGTAAGAAAGGAATGTATATCCTGATCTTTTTTCTGGTTACAAAATTTAATCTTTTGTCTAATCGCTTCGGAAAATTGCTCATCAATATATACCGAGATAAGGTCTTCCTTAAAATCAGATAAGGTTCGCCAGTTTCTTCGTAAAACCTGACACCACTCGAGCGCTTCGTCTGCTAGTTTGGTTGGTAATGACGTATGACATTCTGTTCTTCTAAATCTTGTCTAACTGTCGAAATGGGTTCTTTATCCCTACTTGCTGATCTGTTATTTCGAGATCCAAACGAATTTCTGTTGTTTTTTTTGGGTCATTATAGAAATCACTTCCACCGATTATCTCGGTTTCAATTCGATACGACCTAGTCTTACTTGTTTTATTAAAATTGAAACGTTAACCTCTAAATTCAAAATCGTTGCCTAAACTTGTTTCAAAAAGAAACGTTGGTTGCATATTCTTAAATTCACTTTATTTATTTTGTGTTGTTCCCTCAAAATTGATCGCTGTTAAGGTAAATGTCCCAGTAATCGTGACGTTAGGAGATTTCGTTGACTTAAAATGTTCGGAAAATTATGTTGGAAAGGATAATTTGAAAAAGTGTTGGTACTAATTAAGGCATGGAACTTCCTAGAATACTATAAAAATGTGTTTTACAATATATGTAATGCCAGTTTTAATTAATAATAAATAAAAAGACAAAACGCACTGATGGCCCAGTAATCGCGATTTGGAATTCGTCCATTTACGAGTAATCGTGCGGGTTCGGCCCATTCTTCGTACAGAGAATGAAATTATTTTTAAATTCGTTTTTTAGCAATTAAAAAGCAAAATAAACTATTTTTTTGCAATTTTCTTACCTTATTTTAGTGAAATTAAAGTTATATATAACCTCAAAACCAAATCTTCCATTGCATTACAAATAAAACTGTATAATAAAATTAAATTTGTTGTTTCTTAAATTTAAGTGAATTGGTACTTAAATCAATTTTCTCAGTTAGATTTTATTTAAGACTATCAAATTTTTTGTTGAAAATTGCATGAAATAATAAAGAATAATAAGATAATAAAAGTTTATTATGCTTTTATATAACGAAATGTACTTAAAGCCATTAAGTATATTTAAATATATACAAGTAGGAAATTTGGAAGATATCACATTCGTATTAAGTAGTACAATTAAAGTATAGATATAGATTTCAACAGCATTATATTAAATTTAGATATACTTAATAGGAACTGTACAACACGCTCTTTGAACTTAAGCTAAATTTAACTTTAAGTATATCTTTAATAGTACGAATATCACATATGTAGTACATTATTTAATCATAAATTATTTTAAATTTGCACGAATGATTTCCATCAAAATTAAAATTATATAAAGCACTTTCATTTTTGTTTTTCTAGCTTAATATTATCAAGCTGTTTTTTTATTTTCAGTGCATGTTCTTTTTCTTCTCGATTCCACTGCTTTTCTTCCTTTTTTAACTGTAAAGCATCTGCTTTTCCTGCACGCTTCTTTTCCCTTTCTTTTTTCTTCAATTCTAAGGCGATCTTGTTTTCTTCAGCCTTTTGTGCTCGCTTTCTCTTTTTTTTTCTTTTGCCACTTTTAAGGCCTGCTTCTTTTCCTCCTTCCTTGCATGATACTCCTGCCATGCTTTTAAAGTTACAACTGCTGGAAGCTTCCCTTGGGCTGTCTTTTGCGCGTAAGCTTTGATTTCAAATTAGATATTTCTGGCCAAAATTTTGTTGCCCTGAATGGAGAAGACACTCTCTCTTTATTTGCCTTGGCTGACTTATTTTCCTTATCGATTTCAACGTTTAAGTCGTTTGGTGGAATTTTTTCTTGCAGCGATAACGTTTCAATTTCCTTTTGTATCGATGGTGCTCTCATCGTGTTTTCTGGTAATGCATCACGTGCAGAGCTTTCTTTTCCATTGATGCAAACTTGATCAGTTCTAACGTCCAGATAAACAGGCTCAATTGTGTTGGCCGACAATTCAATTGATTGAGCTAAAGGAACAGGAATTTCGCTTGTAACTTAAGAGATTAAGTTATTACTCATTTGTAATAAATTCAGAAGTTCCATCCCGTTTATCATAATGGGTACTTGGCTTCGTAAATCAATCTCTCCGGTTTCCATCTGGTTGTCGTTATCAGCACCTATTTAATAACAAAATAAAATATTTTTATTTCAACAAAAAGGAAATCGTAAAATCTTTCAATAAATAATTATGTAAAATAATAACCTGGAAGATCGCTTTTGTCTGATGGAAGATGATTTCCTTCTGGAGAACCGAATCTCTCAATTTCAACTTATCTTTGTAAATGATTTCCCATGATCTCCTCGCAGGCTTTTCAGTTTACGGATATCCGTAAATCGATAAGAGAGATCTCTCGAGTATCTCCAGTCCAGATTTCTCCTCATATTCAAGTTGGCGCAAGCGATTTCGAGATATTTCTACTAAGTTTGAAGTTCGTTCGAAGGAGGGTTTTTTTAGAGCAATTTTGTATAATCTATTGTATCAGGGTTGAAAGGGCACAATCCGGTTTTAAAATTGATGCAAACATTTCTTTCGATAGCCTTTGACCAATGCTTTTCATCCTCCAGTTTCGAATAGCTATTTTTCTTTCACGTTTTAAAGGCCGAAACATCGCTACATCCATTGGCTGCAGTGTATGAGTGGCATTCGGGTATAAAGCCACAAGAATTATACCGTTTTTTGAACAGAATTCACTGAGATTCAGAGTTTAATGTGATAAATGTCCATCGAAAAAGAGAAGCACAGGCAATTCTATTCCTTTCTTTAAAAGCCACGGATGAAAGATGTTGACAACGTACCCGTGGAAACTCATTCCTGTCACCCAGCCATTTTTACTTTTTCCTATACCCCAGTCACCAGGAACAGATTCTACTATATTTTTTGGCAACCTCTCGTATTTAAACATAATCATGGGAGGCGCCAATGCACCAAATGCATTTCCTTAAATTGTAAAAAAAATACATTGTTTTTATTTATATCAGTATAATTAAGCAAATTATTTGTATAAACACTAAAATTATTCATACCAATAATCAATGTAGTGAGACATTCTTTTTCATCAGAATTCACAAGGTTGTAAACAGTTTTTTGTCCTTTTCTTACTAAAACCTGATCTCCATTTGGGCAGAAGAAAAAGGCCGTTTCATCGCAGTTGAACACTCTTGTCATGTCATCCAATATGAGGAGCAGATTATGTTCGGTAAGATATGATCTAATTTCAATAAACCATCCTCTAATGTCAGCTTCTGTCACAGAATCTCGGTTCCTTGTCAGATTTTGAGATATCCTTACAGCAATTTCAGGGTGTATTTTTAAAAACCCTTCATACCAAGGTCTGCCTGGTCTTCCATTTGTAAAATAGTTGTCTCTCCTAGAAGATTTTATAATCAATTGTGCACTAACTAGAAGTTGCTCCTTGGTCACAGGAAATCCAGATTTTCCTACGCAAAGCATTCACTCCACAAGACCAGCTTCCTCTTCTTTCGTAAGAATTGTATCAGGGTCCATTCGTCGATCTTCAGGAGTTCTTCCAAGTATCTTATCTGCCAGGGTACTACGAGGCACTTCATATTGCTTACTTGCAGCAGTAATGCTTAATAAGCCACAGGCATTTTGCTGCAGTAAAAAATCAAGTAAAATTATTATACATAACGAAGAAGTGGGTACACTAGTAGTCTACGTAAATTTTTTGTGTAAGATAAGAGAATTTTAAAAATAATGTTCAGATTTATAGAAGCGAGCATGTCAAAAGAGTCATGTATTTATATCTTTAAATTCTTATTTTCTTCACTAAAATTATTAGACAGAAAATTATTACAGGTTGCTAAATATTTACACAATACTAATATGCATATAGATTAAGCTTTTTAAGTCAAAAACTGTACTTAAACACAATTGCGAAATTGTGTGTTAAAGAATTACACGTTTTTGAGGTTATGTTTAAGGTTATGTTGTATTGACGGATGCAAAATCGATAACACTACCGTGAAATACATATTTATTGGTCTTTTCTATTTAGTAAAAGAATATTTTAATACTATATTACTAAATGCACCTGAATTAACACTTTTATTTCATTTTAAACTAAAAATAAAGTAAATTATTTGCTCAATTAAAACACATTTTACTCACCTGCTTTTCCGACTTACGGAACTGACGTAACACACAATAACTGCTCACGGTGATGCACTCCTTATCCGATTTCATTTCGAAATTTTATAGAACTAAATAAGTTATTATTAACAAACAATTATTGAAATAAAATTTTGACATCCTTGACCGAGTTATCGTTCTATGACGCGATTACTGGGACAACAAGGCTTTTCTGACGTCACAGTAATCGTGGTCTGTACTTCTCGCACAAAAAAGATGCTAAATGAAAATTACACATGTTTTTATAATACAGAATTTATTTTTTATTATTGGAAAATAATTTTCGTCAAGAGCAATTATTGTTTTACACCACTAAACGCTAAAGCAAAGAGCCATGTATCCTAACCTAAACCTTTAGCGATTTTTCTCGTTTCTTGAATCATCGCGAGTGATTACAAAAACGATTGTTTTAAAACCATTTGCACAAATTTTGGATATAAATAAAATAATTTTTACGACGAGCACTGTCCAGAGTTTTCTAAACATCTGCTGTTATTGTGTTATACCGAAATCGCACGATTACTGGGTCGGGTACGACAGTAATCGTACCCGACCCAGTAATCATGCGATTTCGGTATAAATGTCTGAAATATGTATTCTCATTTATAGTATTCTCAAATATCTCATCTACCTTAACGAGGGATTAATATTTACTGTCCGCGTCATATCTCTTTGTTCAAAAGAACTATGCGCCCTTGGGTTATCATTTCTTTTTTCATGCAACCTTCGCATAACTTCTTGTAACTTGAAAAATTCTTCCTTCTATTTACTCATAAATTCGTTATATTCTAAAAGCTCATCTACTTCCATTAAAAAACGTTCATTATTATCCAAAAACCAATCTACTCTGAATATAGTATTATCTATTCTGCTTGTTTTATTAATTTTCTCCCTATTTCCTAGCTCGGTCTCTTTACCTAATTTAAAATATATTTGCGGACTAGTTAATCCGGGATGTCCTGCAACTGATAGACGTTCGGAATTATTTTTTAATACCGGTGCAAAAAATGAGTCCTAAAAAAAATGTCTTCAGTTCGCTCAATGTTATATATGTCAAAATAGGAAATAATAATAGATTTTCCATCGCTAAAGGCTCAAAAATGGTTATTTTTGAGCCTGTGTTCGCGCGTTCATGTTCTCAATTCATCATCTGTCAAAGTGACAGATAATCGTAAAATTCACGAAATGTTAGATAATTTTAACTATTAAAAGCTCAAAAATGGTTATTTCTGATTCGGATAAGCGGTAAAAAATGTATATTGTATCCGCATATAAACCTGTTTAATATAAACCCAATGGAATAATGTCCAGTGTTCGCGTGTTCATGTTAAATTGACAGATAATCATAAAATTCACGAAATTTTTCACATTTCTTATTATTCCAAGGGCAAAGATTGTTATTTTTCATTCAAATAACGGGCAAAGGTTGCATCGTATATTGGCATATGTATCTTTTCAGTATAGTTGCTATTAAAAATATTTTATGATCCCACATCATTATTAAAGTCTTAAGAAATACGAAACTTTGAATTCCATTTAGTTTTGTGATATTTTTCAAACCTATATCTATTGTTTGATAAGCACACGTGATTCAGCATACGTTTTAACAATAAATACCGGAATGTAAGATCAAATAGTACCAATTTTTATATAGAACCTCTATTATCATACTTCTCTAATTTTGCAAAAAGTAAGATACTTTTACATGTTATCTCGATTGATCATATTTGAAAATTGTGAAATCGAATCATTATCGCCTCTCAGCTTTGTCTTTTGTTTAAACAAATATAGCACTTTATCTGTTTGACGTTTGACTTGTGCAATCCACATCTAGTGAGATGTTAATCTCTAATTTGCTCTTTGGAAATAATTGGCCTTTAATTCCATGAAAATGTATCAGAATAAGTTGGAAAAGTGTGAGATTCTTGGTGAATACTGTGAATTGAATAGAAGAAAGCTACCCACTCATTTGGATCAGAGAACTGACAGAAAAAGGAATTTAGTATTTGTACGTCTCACAAGAACTGAGCATCCTGACTATCGAGTGAAGCGTCCAGTTGAAGTCGAATCACCTATCTATGAGAAAGAATCTATAAAAAGAAGAGAAACACTGGAAATTCCATGGCATAATGTTCGCAATATTGTAATTGGAGAATCCTCTAACCACGACACATGTGAAGATGCGGTTGAAGAAGAAGATGAGGACAAAGATTGGATTTCAGCTGGCTCTCCATTAACAGGACAAACCAGAATAAAGTGTCCAATATTTTTTCCAGTTTGCGATAGATACGGAGTCGGAAGCAGATGTATCGCAGCATTGGCTTGTTCAATTTTGCACGATATTAGCAAATACGTTCCTGATCTTAAATGTCTAGTGTTTGACAAGAGTAAAGTTTATCGTGAAAGAAAGAAAACTCGTCAAGAACTACAAAGAGAAGAGTTTTCGTCAGGCTTAAAAATAAAAGTGTTTTACTTTGACGGTAGAAAGCACCAGACTAAAGTCATCGAGGAGACAGCCCTTTTAGCACTTATTTGAGAAGCTTGATGGTAAAACTTCTTGACCTCAAGAATACTCCGGTCCTATCGGTAAATCTTTAACGTCATTCGAAGATTTACAAGTTATCAATTTTAATGTCGTTGAGTCGCCGAATATTCCAGTAGTGAACACTAAGGATCAGAGCTCAGATCAAAAGTATCTCCTAGACATCTGTAAAGCTGTTAACACGGGATATGGTTCTCCAGAGTTTGCCCAAAGAAGTCCTGGAAAAATGTCGCATGCCAGGTGACTCACAAGAGCGAGCAGAACGCTTCGAAAGTACATCGGAACAGAAAATCCCTCTTTCGAATTGCTAGTACTTGTCACTCCCACCATGCGCGTTTATGTGCGAACACAGGACATTTTTCCTTTGGGTCTATACTAAGCAGGTATATGTGTGGATACAATATGCATTTTTTACGGCTTATTTGGGTCAGAAATACCCAATTTTGAGCCTATGGCGATAAGGAATCTGTTATTATTCCCTATTGTGAACAGGGCATAATGAAAACGACTTGAAGACATTTTTTTACGACTCATGTTTTTCGGGAGTTATTTTGGTACCTACCAGAAACTTTTTAGCCCTAACCAAAAACGAAAGCAAAATATTTAATTTTTTCGATACGCCCTATTGTCCATACCTGTTCGTGAGATTACCCTAAACACTAGTGGCTTGTAGTGGCGGATCCAGAAATTTTGTGTCTCCCTTCAACACATGAGAAAGAAGGTAGGAAGGAGGGAGACACATAATTTCTGGACCCGCCACTGGTGGCTTGTCTAAGTTAGCGAAATAACGGTTTCCAGGCGCTAATTTGAGGCAACTCAGGTCTTACAGATGTTCGAGGGTACCCACCTGCTCGAAAGCCGGATTGTGGTAGGCATATTTCCACTGGCTGTGGAAATGAAACATGAGATGGAATGCAGGGTCAGCAATGACTCGAAAAATCCCCCTTGATACGAATATAAAAGCACAAAATAATAGAAAAGTCGGATTGGACCTTGTTGAAAAATCGGCACGGAAATTTATTATTCTTTTAGTCAGGTACGACTCTCGGCGAATGCTCCCAGGTCAGGTTGCCACTCTCCTTGCCGCCTCCTCGGTATCTTGCGAGACTAGCCCTGAGCCTCCAAGTAGAAATCTGCTAAAAAGTAATAATAATTATTATTTTAAAGTAAACTCGACGAGGGATGGGTCTGAGCTTAAGGAAATTAAGATTCTGCAGCTCAATATGAACATCTCGCCCATAGTATCGGGCAAGTTGTTGGAGCTGCAGAGGCATGACAAATTTGACATGCTATTGATGCAGAAGCCTCCAACCCACGGATAGAGAATTCAAGGACTGGGTTTTAGCACCAGAATTGCTCACAAAAATGTCAGAGGTGCTTCTAAAGCAGGAATTGCGGTCTTTAATAGGTGGATTGGCTTCGCTTGCGTCTCACAGTAGTGCTCAGCACACTGTGCGCTGGGTGAGGTTCGGGACTCCGGATTCTCCTTCTATGTCGTCTCTCACTGCTTTCAGTATAGTGACGATGTGGAGGTGCATCTTTCTCATCTCGGAACGGTACTTGATGCGTTAAAGGGGAAAAGGGTGCTGATCGCAATGGACTCGAATGCTAAGTCGCGGCTGTGGTGCCCTGATGGCAAGTCAGGTGGCAATACGGCTGCGCCGCATGACAGAAAGATTGAGGATTTTATAGCCCAATTTGATCTGCACGTGTTGAATGATTCAAATCAGGCTCTCACTTTCCAGAGCCAAAACGGGAGATCTTGGATTGACGTAACACTATATTCAAGGAACATGGTTGCGCATGCAGGAAACTGGACTGTGCGTGCTGGTCTGACGTCCAGCGACCACCAAGTCATTGAATTCATCATCAGTGAGCACTGGTCACAAGGAGGCTTGAACCCTTGAAAGGTTCTGCACTGGCAAAGCCGATCTGAAGGTGTTCGATGGCCAAATCGAAGACCTTGTTGAACGGGAACTTAAGTGCCTGCCCCTCGAACGGAAAGAGGATGTTGAAGTCATGGCTAACACTCTTACTCAACTCTTAACTCAGGTTTCTGAGGCCTCTATGCCGAAAAAGATGCATCATAGGGTATCCAACCCGTGGTGGAACAGGAGACTTACATGGCATAAAAGACAGGTCTACGGACTTCGTGGGCGTTGGCAGAAAGCCCCAGCCTTAGCTAAAGTGCAGGCGAGGTAGAAATACCAATCAATTCGTGGAAAATATAGAGTGGAGATTGCTAAGGCTAAACAGAAGAGCTGGGTTAAGTTCGTCTCTGACGCAGGGAATAAGAAACCATGGGGCTTTGTCTATAAATTTCAGACAAAGCGTGTTCGAACGGAGATGGTTCTTAGCACCCTTCGAACGAGTGAGGAACTCACTCGCTCAATTGAGGAGACAGTCAAAGTATTTCTCGATAAACTGGTTCCTGATGATGTCGCTCACCTAGAAAGTGAGGAACACGCTGAAGTAAGACGATTTGTGGCGACCGCCCCAAATCCTGAGGAGGAACCTAAAATTACCCATAAGGAGATCCAAGGTATAATCCAAAGACTGAAAAATGACAAAGCTCCTGGCCCAGATAGGATCGAGGTCATGGTCATCAAAAGAGCTTGGTCGGTTATAGGGAAAGAAATGGCTCGACTCTTAAATGTTGCTCAAAACATAAGGCAGATAAAAATACATTAAAAAAATTAAAAAAAGAAAGATCAGAAATTCATGCAGCTGTTTGTTAGAAAATCCCACACATTTTTTAATAAAACTCCTTTTACGACACCTTCGAAGGACAATTTTTATAATATTTTCATCAAATGATAAGTATTAGATCTTTTGTATTAAAAAGCAATAATGAAATTTTTTTATTAATTATGGATCTGTAATAAACGTCAATCCCCGTATTACTCACGCTTAAAAATTGAGGAATAATCCTCTTCTTCGCAAACAAAAAGTATGAAAGTCCTTCCCTCATTGACTTTGCTTATTATTTATTCATTTATTTTTTTTATTTATTTTTTATTTATTTTTTATTATTATATATAAGTTTATTTAAGAACATTCTCAAAGAAGCAGTTATAGCACCGAAGAGTCAAATAAAAAACTCTTTTGAATTTAAAAACATAATTTGTAATAGATCTGTTCCTTCTGATCATATTATGGTTTCTTTGGATGTTTCATCTTTATTTACTAATATTCCAATTGATTTAGTGATGAATAGTATTTTAAGTAGATGGATTTACATTCAAAATTTTACAGGCTTACCTTTGACTGAATTTGAAAAAGGAATTAAGTTTTTAATGAATCAAACAGTTTTTCAATTTAATAATAATTTTTATCGACAGGTATATGGTACTCCTATGGGTTCTCCCATATCTCCTGTTTTAGCTGATTTAGTGATGCACGATTTAGAGTCAAATGTTATTAAAAATTTAGATTTTACTTTACACACGTATTTTAGATACGTTGATGACACTTTTATTATTTTACCTAAAGATAAACTAAATTATGTTTTACAACAATTTAATTCTTACCATCCTAGACTTAAATTTACACACGAGATAGAAAATAATAATTCCATTTCTTTTTTAAATGTCAAGGTTATAAAAACTGAAAATGGTAATATTATCACTGATTGGTACAGGAAAGGTACTTATTCTGGTAGATACATTAACTTTCTTTCTAACCATCCTATTCAACACAAAATAGCTATTATAAAAAATCTTGTTGACACATCATTCAAATTATCACATGAATCTTTTCACGAGTCAAAT
>JBAGKK010070214.1:0-27456 GCA_037177015.1 Euceroptres primus
ATATATATGTGAATAACGTTCATTATAAAACAATGAACATTGCACAAACAATCGTCAAATTATAAGCAAATAAATTGTTAAGTTAATTCTCGGTATACTTCAATGTTGAGGGAGAGTTTTTATATTTCATATTAGTACTAGAAGCGTTAGTCTTTTTATTGCTCCTCGAGCGCTACGTGTATAGTAGTTCTGTATGAAACACTGAAAATGAAACTTCTACCAAAGTAAACGGTCGTAATAAAACTCGACTTTCATACAGAGAAACATAATAGCTTCGCATTAAATTATTCTTATTGCGACTACTTGAAACACTACGTTATTACTTTTGAAAGTAGAAAATGAAAATTTGTTACCTTAAAAATGTATGACGGGAAAACTTTGCAAGAAGTGTACAATTAAACAGTTAGTTAGAGACTATTGTAGAGAATAAATAGAAAAGTTATTTAAAAACAGGGTGGCCATGTAAATTACGAAAAAAAATTATGGTTTACTTAAAATCTGTTTAGTGAACACTGAAATTATTTTTAAAAATAAAAAAGTAAATGACTGCCTTTTTTGTTTACTAGAAATATTTTTTTAGTCCTAAAAGACTCTTGTAATTTTCGTTAAATACATTATTTTTTAAACTCTATTTCTACATTAAAAATTTAAAAAATATAAATATGAAGTGCTTTAAATATTTCTTTAAAGTATTATTACATATTAATTAAAATTTAGTTTAAGTTTAGTAACAATTTATTAAAACTTAAATCTTATCTGCTACTTGTACCTGACTTTATTTTGTATCTTTATACCTTCGATCACCTTTAACTTAAATAAATAAAATATTAAGACGGCTTAAAAATAAACCATTTTTTATACACTCAGTTTTTGTTAATTTTTAATGTTAAGTGGTAATTATTTTATAAGAGTTTCTCTCTTATTATTTTTCTAAATAGAAACAGAATTTCTTTCAGTAGACATTTTTAATTTTAGTATAATATTGACAGATATTGGCATAAATAAGAAACTGTATTAAAATTATCAAAAAAATAATTATTTTTCGTTTATTTATTTAAGGTGAAATTTTTAATAATTGGAAATGCAAACAACCCTGTATTTCAAGGTTTTAGGAAGCCTTATTCCAATGATAAATTGCACTTGACTCAATAATGTAAGAAACACACAACAAAATAGATGAAGCTGTGTGAATGCCAAGTTTTGCATACGATACTTGTTGCTAAACCACACAACTTACAGTGGCACTGACACTAAACGATGAATGCCAAGTCATAAGTTAACGTTTACGTGTTTAACAATTCAAAAATATTTTAGGCACAAAAAGCGTTTGTTTTTTCAGCACAATAAAAGCAAACATGCATTTTAAAAATATTAAAAATTTTATAAAAAACCATAAAACACTAATATTCTTTCAAATTCTGACCATTTCAAAATTCAGTTCAAATATTTTGTGAAATTAATTTTCTGTAGATTAATGTTTTCTATACTGAATTTTATCAGGAAGTTAGTTACTTCCTTCGGGAAAAATTTGCCGAATGTGTAAAAATTATTCTGACATTAATTCGTAATATCATGAATGCAAAATTGATTTCATTCGTTTTTACATTAACGCTGAGAAGAACAAAGTGACAATATCAAAAAATTTCATAATGAAAATATTTTAAACTTTCTGTAGATTAATTTAAAAATGCAATTTACTAATTGTTATGTTATAATCAAAATTATCTACTTTGCAGTAATGAAATCAGAATCCCTTTTTCAAATTTAAATTTAATCCCTTTTTCCTTTTCACATTTTCTAAATATAAATTGCGATTCTGTTTTCACCACTACGATAACGTTCGTGCACTTTTATTAAAGGTTAAAAGTTATTATTAAAATATCTAAATCTAATAATAAAACAACGTATTAATTGTCAAAAGAACGTTTAGTGAAGAACAAAAATATGCAAATTTCTATGCATTTCATTCATAAACGAAATTTATCTATGTTAAATAGAAAATTGACATTAAAATACATACCACTTTAAATAAATAAGATTTTTAAGTTAGGAAAAGAGTATTCTGGTCTTCGTAAAATTGATCACAAATCTTAAGTAAATCTTTACATAAAATAAACAACAAATAAAAATTTCTGACAAAAAACTCATCAAAAAAATAAAAGAAAAAGTAACAACTTCTACTAGACTTAAAAATAACTTTTTCGAAGAAAACTATTCTTAACTTTAGTTTTTTAATAAAGTTTTGATTTTTTCTAACAGAAAACTCTATTACTATCGTCAATATATGTTTTGTTTTCAGGAACTCCTCTTTTCGAAAATTCAGATGCAAATACATTTTTCACATTTTAACAATATTTTTTTTAATTTCATAAAATTACTTCAATATTTCCTTCCATTTTCATGATTCCAATAAACAATTTACGTCAGTGGAAGCTAAAATATTTAAAAACGTATTATGTTTTCACTTCGTATAAAAAACTTAACTTCTGTTTTTAAAAATAATTAAATATTTGAAGTTCTTGAAGCTTTAACTATCTGTAACGAAACTAAGTTTCTTGTTTAATAGAGTTTTAAAAATATCTTACATTAACACAAGAAGATATATTTGCTTCTGAACTTTCGAAAGTTAATCTACATTGGCATTAAATTTGTTTCGAAGAAAAGAATTGTAACACATATTTATATTTATTGCAGTAGACGTGTGACTGTACGCACACATACATCTACATTCGCCGATAGATTAACGAGACATTACAAAATAATGTACAGAATAACTTAAACTAATCGGCAATCGAAAACAATACTCTTAAAATAGTATAAGCACTATAAAGAGAGTAAATAAATAATTTCGTGATTAAACGAAATAAATAAAATAAATTTTAATATTATAACGATTTTTCAAACTAGACCACCCTTAAAATTTCTACTCCAACAGGATTGCAAACGTTTTCTCCTATTTTCTCATTAACTTTAGTATGAAAAAAATCGAAAAATTGTTAAAAAATCTTCTCTACGAGAAGACGAAGTTTATAAGAATGTACTGTGTACTAGTAAATAAAAACTAAACCTTCTGCATTCAGCTTAATAAACGTAATATTGAAGAAAATATAATCAGCTTTGCGAAACAGACAACACATACATATATGAACAGAATGATACTTCATTTTACGAACATTGAATGGAAATTACTGGCTTTCTTAATTTCTGAGTTGAAATATTGATTTCAGATTAATTTATAAACTTCATCTTTATTTCATAATATTCTGTTCTTTTTCCACGATCAAATAAAGAGAATGAACAATTACTTAATTTTAGAAAAAGCCAATGATTTCCTCTCGAAATAGTTTGCAGAGATGAAGTTATCAATATAAGCTATCATATGTTAATTAACGTACAAATTTGATGGAGACGTTGGTAGGAACTGCAGTAGGAAGACCAACAATTCCTTCTTTGACATTAAGGCGATCAGGACTAACAGGTCTCGTATCTCGTGCAGCATCCTCTAATTCCTTTTGCATTTTTGCTTGCCTCTTCCTGTAAAATACCAGACAAATTAATTAAACTGTTTTCAACTTATAATATTAATAAGAATTGAGCAGCAAAATTAAATTTAAAAATTTCTTTTTTGAGTGAAACTGTATATCCCAGTGCAGGTAAAAATGCAAATTGAACATCCTCACAGAAATTAACTCTATCACAAAATATTCAGGACAAAGGGAAACGCTGTCAACATCAATTAGTTTAGTAATACATGTTGATGCGTATATTGGAACAATGCTTTGATGTGTGTGGTAATATTATTCTAGAATCTATAATATCGCTTTTGATATTGGTATGCATTCAAGACTTAATCCTTTAGTTTACTGAATTTGGAAGAATTAATGAGAAGTACTAAACTTTACGTAGTCTTTAACATTATTATTCTTTGTGCAACTATTTCTGCAATATAATAAATTAAACAAATTAAGTAATGAGAATTAATTATAAAAATAGATCAGAAAAAATATAAAGACATAAAGCTACTAAATAGTAATTATTTCAATAAATCTACTTGCTGACTTTGATTACATGCATTTGCAGGCCTCAGAGCTTAGTTTAATAATAATAATAATTGATGACTCATAGTTATGAACAATAAGGATTTTTTTAATAATGTATTAAGAATATTTAATTAAATCTTGAAATTAAAGAAAAGCAAGAAGGTATAATCATAATTTCTTCAGAAAACTGGACGATAGAAAAATAATAAACTCCATAACTTGGTTAAAGTTTTCTAATTACATGGAGCCTATTCAGCAAGCTTCAAGAAAATAGGATATTTAAATCAAATTTAAAAATCTGTAAGACATGCGTTTGTATTTAAAAAGTACTTAAATTAATTAATATAAAGTTCAAATAATTTATTAAATTTTCTAAGAACCACTAAAAAATAATTATTGGTCATTTTTTATTTTACATGGAGCCTATTCAGCAAGCTTCAAGAAGCTAGGATATTTAAATTAAATTTAAAAATCAGTAGGACATGCATTTGTATGTAAAAAATGCTTAAATTTTTAATTACCAGTTCCAATTCTACTCAAACCTCTACCAGATTAAAAATCATAAAATTCCATGCATTCAAGAAAACTATTCATACCAACAACCTAAATCATTAATCGCGTGACTTTTTTTACAAATTTTATTTACAAACTATATATTTTTATTTGTGATTTGGAATTTTAGTCACAATTTCTTAACTTATTATACACCTTTCTTTTTGTTCTTTCATGGTTATTCTTATTACTCGTATGACCAAGATTTTAAGTTCAGAGAAAGGGCAGAAAAAAATAGTTAGGGAAACCAATGTCAAAAGGATCAATAAAATTGTTGACGAATTTTACTTCCTCTAAATAGTCAGTTTAAATTTATTTATGGCATGTCCAATTGTAATTAAAAATAAATTACACCAATAAATTAATAAACAGAGCCACACAATTCCCATGCAATTCAAGATATACAAAATTAACAACACTAAATACAGTTCAAAATATCACAAAGCAGGCCGAATTCGACTTGATACTTACAATTGTTTTTGGATAAGGACACTTATTTTACAGTTTATACAAATTTACAACACAGTTTACAGACACATAGTTATGGCGAAATAAAAAGCCTGTATCTGAACGAACAACTCATTAGTGTGTTACAACATATAAGTTTGTCTCTAAAACTGAAAAATATTTCTAGAAAGTTTTATTGGAAAAAAAAAAACCGTGTAATTGCTACCAGCCCAAAAGCTATTCAGCATTAAGCATGACATTTCATTTCATAAAATTTTTTCTCTTCGTCAAACTTACCCAAACTTTGAAATAGTATGCATCAAAAAGGCTGTCGGGCTGGTAAAACTCTCACTGAAACGAAAATGTCAAGCAGTGTGAAGTGGCTAGAGCAGCAAGCTCCAGTGAAATGTTCTTTCTTTTTTATTCGGCCATGCTTCTAATTCTAGAGGATAGAATTTAGCTAAACAGTGAAATAACAAAGTAATTTTACTAAAATCGAGCGAAATTACTAACAAGAAAAGCAATCAATCCCACAATGGAATTTTATAACAATTATTGTTCCTTACAAAGTGTCAAATATACTCCTGATTTATATAAATTAATATTCATTTTGAGCTAAGCTAAGCTCTAATCTTGTTCAAGTATAAAAATAGTTCGTCCATTAAATTTTGCACAAAAATTACACTAAGACTCGGGGAAAAAGGCAGCATTAAGCGGTGTGTGACAAGCACAATATTTTGAATTGTTCTCTCTAACATTAAACACTTGCCTTAAAGAAGAATGTTGAATATCAAGTTTCAGACGACTTTCTTTTCTAAAAGTTACCATTCAGTCTAAGTGTTATTAACATGCAGACTAGAGTTAAGTTTTCTATCAAATAAACCGCTAATATTTACAAATTAACCGTACCTACAGAACTCTTATGGCTCGTTGCCAAAAAGTTATGAAATTCAGGTCCCGACAGTTTTACACATTTCTATTATTTATTATATTTTTTTGAATGCCACTAGGATAAAATAGTTATATCGAAGAAGTTTTTGGAAAAGTTTCAAAATTTTAGATGCCTTTGTTTAGAAATGGGAAATTAAAATATAGTCAAAATGTCCACTCGGTAACCTGTCCTCAAATACAGATTCATAAACTAAAATTGAGAAATAATGACAACAAAATTTTATAAATTATTGATATTCATAGGAATCATTTGTATTGAGTTAAAGAATCTAAAAATTATGAATCGAGATAAATTTTTTAAATGTAAAGGGGTTTTCAAATGTTTAAAAGTCTATTCCTGAAGTTTCATATTCACTCGGTAACCCTCATATTTTAGGTTAAATCTTGAAAAAAATCACTTAAAAATCTAAAAAAGTCAAAAACTCATTACTTAATCTTACGCAAGTGCTCATTTCAGCATACGTATGTTCATTGTTCGCAACTTGACAAAATGCTAACAAATTGTGCACCGCAAGATTTATAATAATGTCCACTCGGTAACCCATTTTTAAACAATGTTAATAAAATAAAAATGTAATAGAAAATCTGCAGACACAGTCAAATAGAGCGTGAAAAAAGAAATTTTCACAGTAGTTTAAAATTTTTTATCTCTACTCTACATATTTTTAAAATAATTTTGAAATGTATGTTTCTGCGTTTATTGAATGTCCACTCGGTAACCTTCCTAACCTGTAAATTATTTATCCTCGCTACAAAAATGATTCTTGATCTCTTAAATTAGTATTTTCTTCCAATTTAGGATTATAAATAATCGGAAAAAATTATTTAGCTACTTCTGAGAAGTTTGTTTTAAAAAAAAATAGATAGTCCAAATTTCACAACTTTTTGGCAACGACCCTTATAAATCCGAATTCTATTCTTAAATTCACGAGCTACAAATGATTCAAAAGTTATTTACTCATCATTTTACAACCTTCACACTTTTTCTCCTTTAAGGTAAACTAAGGAAAACTAAATGCTGGTTATATTACTCTATTTACCTCTAAATTCTCGGAAAATAAAATATCATGCACAATTAATTCCACCAGAAAACAACCACCCAGCCAATTAGATTTTGTTTGTTTTTTGGAGAAAATATAAAATTGATTAACTTGCAAAATAACAAGTAGATCTGAAGAAAGTGGATAAAATTCAAATGTTCTGAATTCAATTTATTTTATATCTTTAAATGATTTTTATCTGTTTGTGCTGCTTGTGTTCAAATAAAAAATTTGGGGACATAATATGTAGATGTTCTGACGACAATAATGATTTCACAATACTAACATTTAGCTACTAAAAGATTCTTACCATATTAATGCTTGTAATATTGTACGTACTTTAAGAAATTGTCATTTTCCTCGTTCATCTTATCTGCGTCTTTGGCCTTATATTTGATTAATCGTTCCACCAACTGACGATTTTCTTCCTGTCATTTACAAAAAAAATCATTAATAAAAAGATTATTGGTTGATATTAAATACAATAAATTTATTACACTGTTTTTGAAAGTGCAGATGTATTTTCTGATGGATTTATAAGTGAATTTACCTGTGCTTTCCTGAGTTTTTCTTCGAGAGAAGCAAAGGCAAGCTGCAGAGCTTGATGTTCGTCCTTAAGAGTTTGAGTGACATTTTCCAATTCTTTCTCTCGCATTATGTACTTTGAGATATCGGTACGTAGTGTGTTGTTAAGCTCTATACTTTCAGCGAGGCTAAATGACAATGTGTAGACATAATGTATCAAACTTAATAAACCTCGTAAAAAATCATTTTAAAACTACAATGTAAATAAATGTAGGTTAAAAATTCTTTTGCAGAATGAACATTTTTTTCTTTTCATATCTTTTCAATAAATCTCTCTCAAACACATTTATCGAAGTTACTTTAAATTGAAAATGTTATCTGTAATGCCGATGTGAAGACATAATGTATCAAGCCTAATAAACCCCGTAAAAAATAATTTTACACCTTCATTGTAACCAAATGTAGGTAGAAATTTTTTTACAGAATCAAAATTTTTTTCTTTTCATATCATTACATTAAATCTATTTCAAAGACATGTATCAAACATACTTTAAATTTTTAATTTAATCTGTAAATCTGTAACTATTTACTAAAAGTACCTGGCTTTAAATGTCATACCTAGCTTCTTTAGCTTGAAGTTCTTTCTGAAGGCTTTGCAATTTGTTATTGAGATCTACAATTTGTTGCGTATGTTCCCCACGTCTCCTATGCAAAGTGGCCAATTCTTCGGCTTGTGCTAGCAATCTTGCTTCAATACTAGTGCCTCCTCCAGTATTTCCTACTGCGATTTCACGACACAGCTTTTCATTCGTTATGGACAGCTGTATATTTTCTCCTCTTAGCGTGTTTGCACTTTCAAACAGGCGATTGTCTGTAGAATATAAAAGGAAACGTATTATTTATTTAATCTAAAAAGAGGTATTAGAATCATATTTATCTTTCAAGAAACAAGTACAAATAATAATGAAAAATGAACGTATTAAAAAAGAAACATAAAATGCCAATTAAACATTGATTAAATAACAGATTGGTCGTTTAATATTTTAAATAACAGATTGGTTATTTAATATTTTAAATAATAAATCATCACATGCTGTAATGAAATTATCACATAAAAATAATGAATAGTTGTTTACAAAACTACGTTTCCTTGGAAAAAAATCAATAGAATATAGGCAACTAGAAACACATAAGAAAACTGCAATTAGAATGTAATAAATTAATTATTTATTCAAATGAATCTTGTTTCTTGTCATTCCATAATATTTCATCTTGATTTTGTCCGTAAATAAATTATAATTAACTTTATATTCAACACTTTGCCCATTTTGCCTATGGTAACATAATCTATAGGAAAATCGCCCTAATGTTGACAAACATTTTTCTAAATCTTAGAAATACTCTACAAGTGAAAAAATTTAATTAAAAACTTACGTAAACTTATAAGATCATGAAAACATTGAGTTTGAGATCTGTTTCGCTCGCGTAACTGAGAAATTAGATCCTTCTTCCATCTCGTATCATCTCCACAGTGATGCTGTACACCTGCTTCGCCACTTGCCATATTTTTGTTTTTCGTAAACAATGAATAAACTCACTATCTGCGTAAACAATCACAAATCACGTAGTTAAACTGATGGAATTTTTTAGTGAACGACACTTATAAAAACACGTAATGCTTATAATTAGCGTATGTCAAAAGTAACCGAAAGGTGCTCGTGTCTGAATAAGGTTAGAATAGATTCCTTTGAACTAACAGATATTCGTATTTCACATACTTTTTGCATTTGAATACTTTATGGCATTCACATGACATTCCGACTTCACTTTCAAAATTTTCATTTACGATTATAACAATTCTAACCTAAAAAACGTGTAAAACTATACACGGCCCGGCACTACTCTGAATATTGTGATGGTAGAATCGATATCGTTCAGTGATGCCAACTTTACTGCTAAGACTGCCAATCGAACGACTGCTCTTTTAAAAAATTTGTAAAATAAATTAATATTTTCGGTTAATAATGAATTCGTACGCGCCCCAAAAATATTTTACTGTGGTCCTACATAACTTTAAAATAATAAACATTCATACCAGAAAATATGCTAATGTCCCGGAAGTTAAAACCGCAAGGTTAAAATTTCGAAAAAATGAAAGTAGTGCTAAATTGTGCTAGACTTGGGCCAACTAATCTATGCTTGCGCAGATTTCTGCAAAAAACGATTTTTCCATAAATCAAAAATTCCAGCTAAAATTTTGAGAACAGTTTTTTTTCCCCCAGAACCTTAACAATTTTTTATTTCAACTCGAAGTATTGTGTTCCGTAGCTTTAAGTATACAATATAAATTTGTGCTGTAAACCAAAATTCAAAAAACGTAACCATTTTTGAAAAAAAAAACTCAAAATTTAAAACTCAGAAGGTAAAAGGATAACTTGAAAATTTTCTTTCGAAAGGTTGTGCTGAATTGTGCTCGTCTAGTGGAATACTTTTTTCCTTTTCCAAAATGTTATATCTTCAAACCTTTTCTAAATAACATCCAAATTTGAAAACCTCAGAAATAAAAAATTTGAAAATTTCGACAAAACGAAAGTTGTGCTCAATGTTGCTCGTTGAAACAAACATTTTTTTCCAAAATTTCGTATCTCCAACTGTTTTCGAAAAAAAAAACAAATTTGGAAACATCAAAAATGAAAAATTTGAAAATTCGAAAATTTCGACAAAGCAAAGATTGTGCTGAATTGTGCTTGTCGAGTTGAATACTTTTCTCCTTTTTCAAAATTTAGTATCTCCAATCGTTTTCGAAAAAAAATCTAAATTTGAAAAATCTCAGAAATGAAAAATTTGAAAATTGCTCCAACAGTTTCAAGGGTTTTTGGAAACTAATATTTCAATGGAGACTAGAAATTCAAATGTCTTACACATGTATGAAAATATTATTTCAAAGTTTAAAACGCACAAAAAACATTTATACATTATAAATTGCAATCAATATTTAAAAATTAATGAAGTGAAATTATATGTACTTGCTTTGTCTTCAGATCTTATGTTTTTCTTTCGAAAACGGTTGGAGATATGAAATTTTGGAAAAGGGAAAAAATGTTTGTTTCGACGAGCGCAACTGAGCACAACTTTCGCTTTGTCAAAATTTTCGAATTTTCAAATTTTTCATTTTTGAGGTTTTTCAATTTGGATTTTGTTTCGATACGAAATTTTGGAAAAGGAGGAAAGTATTCGTTTCGTCGAGCATAACTAAAAATAACCTTTGCTTTGTCGAAATTTTCGAATTTCAAATTTTTCATTTTTGAGGTTCTCAAATTTGGATTTTGTTTCGAAAGGGGTTAAGGATACGAAATTTTTGTACAGCAGAAAAGTATTCGACTCGACGAGAAAAATTTAGCACTACCTTTGCTTCGTCGAAATTTGAACATTTTGGAATTATTCTTTTACTTTTTGAGTTTTGAATTTTTTCTCAAAAATGGTTACGTTTTTTAAATTTTTGTTTGCAGCACAAATTTATATATACTTAAAGCTACATAGCACAATACTTCGAATTGAAATACAAAATCACAGAGGTTCTGGAAAAAAAAGCTTTTCTCAAAATGGACGTAATTTTTGATTTTTGGAAAAATCGTTTTTGACACAACTCTGCAGAAGTGGTTTCAACTTCCGCGACATAACCGAGAAACCAAAATTTTTGAAACTTGAAACAGTGCGGAAAAGTTGCCTTTAGGTAAAAGACAAATTGAGGCCAAAAAAAATTTGAAATTGGTTAATATTTGACTATCGCGACGAGGAGTCAAAGTTTTGAATTTTGACTAATTTTTTGACTTCATTTCCTATGGGCCAAAAAATTATGGCAAATTTTTTGTAGGTGCATTTTTTAGCAGTGAACAATAACATGAAATTAAAAATTGAAAGAAATTGTTCCAGTTAGACTTTTTTGAAAATGTGGAAAGAATTTTAAGTTTTCAATTTTTTTATTTCCAAATTTTTTTCAAAAAAATTAAACATATTGTTAAAATTTCTTTAGCTTGAAGAAACATGTTATTATTTTGTTAACATACATTTTTTTTGTTTTACGCGTTTTACACAAGATGTGAAAAATAACTAAAAAAAAGCGAAATTCACAATTTTTAATTGCTTCAAAAATCAGGAAAATTTTTTTTTTTTGTTAACAAAATAATAACATATTTCTTTAATTTAAAATTAAATTAATTTAACTTTAAGTTATGGATGATATGAGTTATAGTTATTTATAATCCTCGATTTAGAATGGTTTTGGTAGATTCAAAATTTAAAGTGCTTTTTTGTTTAAAAAAAAAACCCTCACAAAAAAATCTCTTCACTTTAAAATTTAATTTTACTCGTCGCAAAAAACAGATTAGAATATAATATGTATTAAAAATTATTTTTCGACTTACCGGTGATGAGAATTATATTTCACTTTCTAGGAAAAAAGGCTTAGACTCCGAAATTCGTTAAAGAAATCCGCTTCTTTAAAATGTCAATTTATACATAAAAGCCAACGTCACATTGTGAAGAACTGATCCGAAAAAATTTAATCAGCGAAAAATTAATTTTAATCGACACTCCTGATAGATAAAAAAAATATTCGAAATAAGACGAAATGCAGTTTTTTATCACATGTGACAAATTTAACAAAAATGACGACCTTTGTGAACAAAAAAAACCGTTACAAAAAGAAATCGACATTAGTAAGTTAATTGTCGACACTCCCAAAAAATTAGGTTCAAAAAGTTCCCAAAGTCACTCCGCGATCGAATTCTTTAAAATGATTTCTCATCACTTGCTCGTTTACTTCTGATTGTCAGAAGCAAAACAACACAGGAAACCGTCACACAACAAAGCGGCACGCCGGTAATTTTTCGTGGTAACGAATCGGCGGATTCCCGACAAGGCAGATTTTAATAGTATTGGAAAATTATCGAAAACTATTAATCGGAATCGGCACTGGCACACTTTTTTGTAAAAGTTTTCACGAAAATCCGAAAAAAATCTTGATTTTTAGGAGAAAATGTTAGAACAGAAACTGACAACGCGGGAACTCGTCAAGAAGTGAGATGTCGAGAAGAAAAGGAGAGACAACACGATACCATAGATTTCAAGATAATGATTAATTTTTCAGTTTAAGATATTTAATGTCAGTTTTTTTGCATATTCTCATACTGATTTACTTTACTTATCCTTAAAAGAATTCATTCTTGATTAGTTGACTAGGTAGGAGTTTAATTTTACGGAAAATTGATTTTAATTTACAAAAATAGTTTTTCAATTGATCTTAGAGTACTCGACCGTTGTGCACATGCGCACTTGGTTTGAAGCGTTCGCGGGTAATTCAAATTTCGAATTATTATTAATAATAAAATAAACACCCAGAAAATGTTTAGAAAAATTGTTATTGACGAATTTGTAAACAAGCAATTTTTTATGTCTGACTTGAAGTGTTTTTTACAAATCTGTAAAATGATTACCAATTATCGTTTGCAGGAAAAAATGCACATTATAATTTTGAATATTAAGAATTTAAAAAGCGCGCGCTAAGATATCGATTGTAGATAACTCGACGGTGGGAGCCACCACCTGAGCTTAGTTTTTCAAATTTGAAGGTGTCAAAAGTTAAACTTAAATGAGATGTGAAACTAAAACTATTTTTATCGTTTTTATGATATTGTCATAATGTGCAAGTATGAAAAGTTGATTATATTGACCAGTAAACAATTCTAAATAGTATTTTATTTAAATTTTGTGAGCTACATAAAAATATAACGATTATAAACAAATCAAACGTACTATAACCTATAAAGTGAGTATTCTTAGTATACTTTAAAATTGATATCTTTATTTATATATAAATTTTTGTTTATAACATTTAGTATAATCATTGGAGTGCATATGTCAGTAGAAGTCAGTTATTTAGGAAAATTTTCTGTCTACACATTCCCAGAGATATTTATTTTTATTATGCTGTTTTTCCTGATGATAGTTCTCTCCCGATTTAATTCTTTAAGCATTGTAGGCTGACAAAAACGTTTCCAATCATGTAAATGGTAAGCTTTACGGATTTTCGGCATTGCTATAAAATTTTCGTAGAAATAATACAACAATAGTCAGAAAAATTCAATATATTTTATATTTTTTAAACTAGACGTCTAATCTCCCAGTGGGCACACAAGTCCTAAGGTTGTCCTATAGACATCTTTCGCCGGACGTCTTTAGGACGTCCTGAGGACCTCTTAAAGACATAAAAAGATCCAAAGGATGTCTTATAGACGTTTAGTCACAGGACATAGAGGTACGTCCTAAGGGCGTATTTAGGATGTCCCGGTGCCCACTGGGCTATTAAAGGAAAAAATTCTAATGATTTTGATTACTTACTGCATTTTTATTCGATGGTATTCATCTTTTACGTAAAAAACCAATATTGTTGCTATTATAAGACTTGTGAAGACACAGAAACTTGACCAACGTTCACCTAATTAAAAAAATATATATGTTCTGCTATATATGTAGAGATAAATACTAGATTCCACTCTGAATTATAATACAATAATTCATGTTTACAACCATTTTAGCAAAACGGAAGAAATGTTGGGGTATTTCTTACCCATTGATGGAATGTAGTATGAAAAGTAGAATAGCGTTCCTACAAGATTGGCCAAAAAAATCATAAATCCTCCAACAATTGCTTCAGACACAGGAAACGCAATTTCGGAAGCAAGCTCAAGAAACAGGGCAGGTGTTGACCAGCTTGTTGAAATTCCAAGAATAATGGCAGTATATAATTCTTCTTTTCGAAAAACGAGAATTTGATTGTCCAGTAATAAGATCCACAGGAACATTATCGAGGAAATCGTCAAAAGAAGGTATATTGCAACTTTTAGATGTCCTTGAAATATATCCATAACCTTGGATGCTGTGAGACTGAACGCACTTCCAAATATGATCGTCCAAAAAGCCAATCTATCAGCCTCATCCTATTAAATAATATGATTTTAAAATCACAAACTTATTTTAAAAATTGGATTTAAATTTTCAATATTAAATATTCAAAATAATTATAATAACTTATAACAATTTATAATGCCTGAAGGATTGTTGAGTCGAATGATATGGTGATCATTGCCAGCCAAGGTCCAGTGACACCTTGACTAAGGGCTCCTGCCAAACAGAGTTGCCAGACACTTTTATTCCTTTTTTAAAAAAATAATAAATCAGAAAATTCCATTATACATATAAATAATATAAATAAAATTGTCAGGGTTGCTACAGGTCAGGGAATTCTGGTAAGTCAGGGAATTTAAAACTTCGAGCACATTATTCTGAACTGCATTAGAATTTCTTGAATTCCGCCAAATCCTTTAGAACTCTTCCTACAAGAGACTCTAATAATCTTGAAGAATCTTCTAGACTGTTTTCAGAATCTTCCTAAAGTTCTGTCGACTTTTTGAGTCTAGAAAATACTAGATCTAGAAGAGACTATAGAAGATTTTAGAACTTTAATGGAAGATTTTAGAAGAATCAGGAAGTCTGGTAGATTCTAAAACACTCAAAAATCTAGATTGTAGAGAATTTTTCGGGATTTCAGAAGATTTAATGAATCTACAAGTTTATGGAAAATTAAAAATATTCTAGAAAATTTTAAAAGTGTGTTGAAAAATCCAGAAGTCATGAAGGAATTTAGGAAATTCTGGAGTATTCCAAAAATTCCGAAAGTTTAGAAATTTGAGGAATACTTTATTAGATTAGATTAGATCTAGAATCATTTCGATTCTTCTAGATTCTTGCATAATCTTTTAGAATCTTCTGGATTCTCCTGTAATAATCTTATACAATCTTAAAAAACTCTTAATAAGGCAAAATAAACAAATCCGGATAAAGGATCCAAATGCGAATTAATTACTATTATTTTTGCTGCAAATAACTATAATCGTGAACTAAATTTTTGTGAAACGTTTATCTTAACAAATAAACTAAACATTCCACGAAAATTTAGTTTATAATTGTATTTATTTACGGTGAAATTAATAATCATTCGAATTTGGACCTCTGATCTGGATTTGGTTCCTTTGCCTAACAATCTCAAAGAATTCTTAAAAATTCTTTAATATTCTACAAAATATACTAGAATGTTCCAGAATCTTCTAAAATCATCTAAAATCTTCTGAACTCTTCCATGATCTTCTAAAATCTAGAATCATCAAGAATATTCTGAAATGTACCTGAAGTTTTGAACGTTTAAATGAACGAACTTTTTTTCTTAACTCAAATTTATCTTGAAATATCGTTCAATCTACAAGATAAAGAAAAATAAAGTTAATTAATTAATAAAGAGAAATATCACTACATTAGTTTCTAAATTAGTAAACCAATATTCCAGAAGAAATTTGAGTTTAAAATGAAATGAAATAAAAATTTCGTTAATTTAAACGTTCAGAACTTCAAGTACATTATTCTGAAGTTCATTAGAATTTCCAGAATTCTGCAGAATCCTTTAGAACCCTCTCAAGTCTACAAGAAACTCTAATAATCTTAAAAAATCTTCTAGACTGTTTTCAGAATCTTCCTAGATTTCTGTAGACATTTTAAGTTTTCATAAAAATACTGGAAAAGACTAGAAAATTTTAAAACTTTATGGATGATTTTGGAAGAATCAGGAAGTCTCGGGGAAATTTTAAAACACTCAAAAATCTAGATTTTGTGAGATTTAAAAAGATTTAATGGAAAGTAAAAAAAATTCTAGAAGTTTTTTAAAATTTATTGAAAAGTACAGAGCTCATGAAGGATTTTAGAAAATTCTAAAGCACGCCAAAGATTCTGAAAGTTTAGAAATTTGAGGAGTGTTTTATTGAATTCTAGGCAGGTTTCTAAGATTTTTAAAGATTTTTTAAGATTCTGGAGAATTGCAGCTTCTTTGGTTTTTTAAAAGAAAAAAACTTCTCCCTTTTTTTTTAAAAATGCCCTTTTTCGAAACAGAAATCCCCTATTTTCGCTAAAATTGAACTACTGAACCACTGTGATCCCTGTATTATATAATTATAATTATAACGGCAGATAACGGTCGGGGAAAATGAAAAATTGGTCAGGGAAATGTCAGGGAATTTTGAAATTGGGATGTGGTAGCAACCCTGATCATTTATAAAGTGAAAATTCAAGTAATTAAATTATTGTTTACTTAAAAAAATTTTTTTAAAATAAAAAAAAATATCATCCCTTGTGGGGATCGAACCCACGACCTTTGGATTAGAAGTCCAACGCGCTATCCTCTGCGCCAAAGGGACTTGAAAGTCAAACGCCTTATAGAGGAGTCTTTCGATTAGAGTCCAGGAGCGTAATAAAAATGTTCTAACCCGTTTGAAAGTGTTCAAGAGAAACCACTTCCTTATTTAACAATTTTCAGAAAATCAAAAGTCAGAAAAGCATCATTTGAGGTTGATAATTTTTAATTAAATACCTTAATAATAGCCAAATAGAGTTTAAAATTCCAAGTTCGTTTTTGGAAGAGTTTGATAAATCATCTTTCGACGGGGATTTCGGAAAGAACCATAATATTCCAAGAAGTATTAGAAGCTGCGTGGCAAATTCTATTAAAGGACGTTTGTTATTATTTAATTTAATATATTCTACATAATATTTATATCAACTATTTATATTCTAAATGATCATATTAAAAAAATGTGGGCTAATGAATTTAATAATTAAATTTTTCATTACATTAAAATATAATTGTCAAAAATACCGATTCTCATTAAAAACATGATTTGAAAACGAAAAGACATTGGATCTGTGGACGATTGATTCGATATTTTGTATCTCCCAGCAGATAAAAATCCTTTCCGACGGATTGCATGTTTTTCTCTTATATTTGATATATTTTGAACATATGAATTCAGTACAGTGCTCGAATTTAAAAATGGAGCTCGTACTATTGTTGGACCAATTAAATAAGATAGGGCCATTCCCAATTGACTAAATGATGATGAAATGCCTAAAAATTTTAAGAAAATTGTAAAACATTGTTTTTTAAAAATGTTTAAAATTATCTGAAAAAAAAATTTTGTAAATACCGGTTGCAGTTGTACGTTCTCCAGGGGGGAACCAAACAGCCGAAACCAAAGATGTTGCTGGTCCAATTATAACACCTGATATTCCATTGAAAATAGCAGCCATATGTGCTGTTCTATATTTTCAAAACATCAATAAACTTCAAGATATGCCATAAAATTTTAAATTAATAGTTTGCAATTTTTTCCAATTTAAATTATCCCCTTTACCTAATTTTTTGGATACAAATAATTTATTTTTATAATTATTTTTCTTCTTATTCAAACTTACATTGTAAAAATCGCTTCTTGTGAAGAAACACAACGAACGAAAGTAGCAATTGTTGTTAATATTGCAGCAAAGCGAATCGGGGCATAAATACCTATTCCATTAAAAAATGATAAACGAATTGAGTTCCATTCTTAAGAGAAAATATTAACTTAAAAGTTAATTTCCCTTTTTCAATTTTAAAATTTGTTTTAGGATTGGACCTTTTGTATAAAGAAACCAACAGCAAGGGAAACAGCATGTGAGATATGTAATACATCCCCAATTGGATAAAAGGGCAACTGAACTCTTTTTCCAAGAAGGAAATGCTAAAATTGCAGAATCTGCTATTGGACCCCAAGTACTCCAAAAACAACATTGAGTACAAGCCAAGGCTCCAAAAAGACACAAAGCAATCCATCTTTCTTTCAAGGTTTGTGGTATTTTCCATGTGTCAAGAAGTTCTTGACTTTCGTCGAAATTTCCATTTGTCAATATTGATTTGCCTATTAAGAAAAAAAAAACAATAATTCATTACTATTATCCAATTTCCAAATATTGAAAGAATGATTGGATAATTACGAAACTGGTATAGCTTCTGAAAATTCCAACGTTGCTTGTGCTTCGATTGAGACCTTGACGTGATTTTTGCAATTCTATGGAATTATTTCTACTATTTTTTAATGAGGGAATACTACAAGATGACGAGTCATTACGGAAAACCTTTTTTGGGGTCATTGCATTTTGAAATAAGTCTTCTACAAAACGAGAATAATAAAATTGTTAACGAAAAATAATACGAATTAATAAGAAATAAAAAATAAGGGTATATCAAATTTCAAGTAATAATCTTCTTACCTTATTTCTTTAATCTGTTTTCATAGGTTATCAAAATATTGTCTATTTGTTTAGATTGATATTGTTAGGAAATCAATAATCACATATTCAAGGACCATTTTCAACTATATTAATCGTAATTTAAAACTATAGTCAAAAAAGCCTTTCCAGACTATTTATAAGAAAATTAGAAGCAATCAGGAAAACCTGAATGAGTCACACAGTTCTGACGAGTTTTGACATAAATACATTAGCTGTCAAACTATTTTACAGAAAAGAATGATTTCTTCTTTTTTTTTTTTCTTTTAAGATTTTAAGTAGGCATGCGGATTAAACAATTTATTTACTACATAATGAAATGAAACTGTTGGTTTCATTTATTAAAGCAGTATTGAATAATACTGCTTTGCATTTAATATTTAATAAATGCCTTTTGAGTCACACATTTTTTTAAGAGATAAATTACTTTTTTTGCCTGTAATAAGTTTTTTATGATCTATGCGATAAAATTTTCTACTTAAAAAAGAGATTCAAATAATAATTTTTGTAATTAATTTATTTATTACTTCAGAAGTCGTAAATTAAGTTTTTGAGTGATATAGAATTATAGAATGAGTGTAAGAGAAGGTGGACCTTATAGGGGAGCCAATCGGAGCACATACAGAAATCGATGTAATTAGAAAGGGCCAATGAGAAACGAAGCATTTTGACATGCGCTTCTCCTATTTTCTGAGCACCCTCCCAGAAGCTTAATTTGCTTTAGGTATAATTACCGGGATTGTGATTATTCGACGTGAAAGCGCAATGGTGTTTTCACCATTGTCCACAAAATAATTCTATATATTCATTCTCTTCTCTGAAATGAAGAATTAATCTTCTGCAGATACTATATAATAGTGTAATGGGTTTTGTGGGATGATGAAATACAAATGGTTTCATATAACCTTATGAATATTTAAATCTAAATACTATAAATTAATTTTATTAAAGTATTACATAAAACATTAATATAAAATATTAGTATCAGAATCCAAAGACATATTTTACAGGGACTTTAATTTATCATCAGTCAGATTTTAATCTTTAGGGATGTGTTTTCAAATTAAATTTTTTTTTGTATTTAGATCCACCCTAATGTCACCTCTTGTAATTATTAATTAAAATTTAAAACTTCCATTCTTAAAAATACGAATAGAGATACCAGCAATGTTAATAAATATTAGGAATGCCTGATTTTTCAACAAAAATCGACAAAAAATCGTATGGATGGTGAGCATTCTATATATATTATCAAGCAATTATTGTAGAATAAAAAAGAAAAAAAAATTAAGAGAAGATTTCGTCTCATTGAAATTGAAGATTTTCATAAGTTCAGACCCTCATAAGTCAGGGGTGAAGCAGTTTGATTTCAATTGAAAAAAATGAATGCCCTGCAGGCCTGCAGAATTGCAGATTGCTCCTTGTGCAGATGACCGTAAACAGACCTATATTACGAAGCTATTTCTGGAGATATTATTTAAATAGACTTTGAATTCTTCTCTATCAAGATATTTAAATGAATAGATTTATTATTTTTACTACTAAAATAATAAATTCTGGTGACGTTATGAAATAAAAAAAGGAACAACAATTATTATCTGATGAGTCTTCCGTTAATTATAAAAACTAGCCCTACTTTTTTATGGACCCCAGGAATAATTTGATTCGGAAAAATAAGAATGCAAGGAATCATATAAAATATAATTTGCGAATTCGTTTTATGATTTTTTAAAATAAAAAATTCTATAGATTTCGACGCAAAAATCGATTAAAAAATAGCATTCTGGAAAATTTGCTTTTTCTGCACTCAGAAAAATATTTGGTTGAATCAACCAAATTCTGGTTGGTTCATCCATAGAATTTGCTTATTATACGGCTAACCAAAAGTTTTGGTTGAGACGACCAAAAATTTTGGTTGATTTAACCAAAAATAAATAACTTGGTATATTCAATCAAAGATTTGTTACAATCAACAAAACATTTGGCTGACAAAAAAAATTTGCTTCCTTAACCAATATTTTTGTTTAAATCAACTAAACGATTTTGTTGAATCTAGAAAAAATTTTCTGAGTGTAATTTTTGCAGTCAAAGAAAACAAAGGACGCTGCATTAAAAAAAACTAGTCATTATCGACATTAATGTTTCTTTAATTTTCACTGAATTTTTAAAATTAAAATTGAAAAATAAATAGCATTTTTGAAAAATTCCCTTTTGTAATTTTTGCAGCTAAGGAAAACAAATTTGAAGTAGTTTTCGGTACGAAAAATCTGCTTTAGGATGCATTAATGCTTATGAAATGTTCTGAGAATTTTCTCAATTAAAATTGAAAAAGATATTATATAAAAAGGTTTTATGGAGCAAATATGCAAGTTGCTGCAGGGTTAATCCAAATTACGAATAAAATTCTCAGTTCATATCGAATGATAAAATTTAATCTTATTATTGTTAATATTAAGTGGTATATTGGCCTTAATTATAGTGGAATTATTACAAGATTGGTGGTGGTATCAGAGAATGAAAGAGAGGGGTGTACGTCCAAACTAAAATCCCCACCTTCGATATCCTTACTCAAACCACGAGGTGAGGGAATGGACGGTAGTTTCAGGGTGATACAGACGCGTGGCACCTCTCATCGAAATCCTATCAAAGCCATCTCATAAAAAATTATTGTTTATTTTGAAAAAATGGAGGTGAAATCATTGACTTTTCAAAACTAAAAAAAAAGTGTTTTAAATAGATTTTTATTCCAAACAAATTCTTATGTATCTAAAAATTACAAACTAATGAAGTAAAGTTTAGTGATTTTTATTTCGTGAGTGAGTGTTGTTTTTCGTTACTGATTCAATTAATAAATCGATCTGCAAATAACCAAATAATTATTATTTTGCAAATTACCAAATAATAATTCCAGTAATAATTTTGGTGCAATTTTTCTCTATTCGTGAAATTGTTCTTGGAGAACATTATTAACCGAACTTACAATACCAAAAATATAATGTGAAACTAGAACCAATCAAGAAATCAAACATTTATTTAAATTACTGAAGTATTAGATTAAAATTTCAAAAATCTAAATGTCATCAAAAACGAAGGTTTTGCAGACTCCAGGAAGACCTTCTTCGCCTAGAAAATTTTTTGCAAGACTTTATGGACACCTGGAAACGAGCAAGGAGGATGAGGAGAAGAATATCAAATCTCCTGGTGAAAAATCACCAAACGCCGATTCTTCGCATGACCAAGTTGATCATTGTGATGAGGAAGTAACAGAGATCGAGCGAAGATTGTCGGATGAAAGGCCGGAATCACAGATCTGTGAACCGGAAGTCACCAGGTTGAAGAGACCCCACGAAGACGAAAGAAGACCCGAAAAGGACCCAAGTCTACCAACTCTGGGTTTACCTTTTTTACCCCATGGATTTTTCCCTGGGGGTTCAACCCATCCCATAAATCTTACCCACCTGGCTCATCAGAATTCGATACAGCAACACCTTCATGGCTTTCCTATTCGCGAACACCCTGATCATCATCTGCATGGCTATTCTGCCTTTCGTAAGTGATTTTTAATTAATTTTTGTCATTTTTATTTCTGGAGGTATTTAATGTCCTTTCAGTAAACTAAGAACAAATTTTAGGTAATTAATCTTTCAGGTCTGACATTTTTATGAGGGAAAAAACTATTTTTTTTTTGCATTTAATAACCATTTCAGGGACTCGTTTCGTTCATTTTCTCCCTCTTTTTTCATTGGTGTATGCCTGTCTTTAATGAGCCGGAAAGTGGAATTTAGGCAATTTGCATTTAAGGTTTGAGCCTTTTTTTGCAAAAATTATTTTTTCTTTGCATAGAATGGTTTGTCGAGAAATGTAAATTTTTAACATTTAAAAAATTATGAAAAACGAAGACATTGAGACCCAGACTTTGGTACTATTCGCGAAATTGAATTTTCAAGAAATAACGGTTCTTTGTCGACCGAAATAATAAAGAAGCAAAAAAATCAACTTTAGAAATTTGAACTTTTTGACTACTTTGATTTTTTTTCTCGAGAACTAATAAATCGTTTTTGCTTCATAAGTACCGTCAAAGATCGGAAATTTATTGAGGAAATAGAAAAATATTTGTTCATATTTTCATAATTAAATATGAAAAAATAAAACAGAAATTTATGCGAAACCACAAAAATTTCCTTTTTGTTCATTTTTGTTCCTTTTTGTCCTCAAAAAAAAGTAAAGTTCCCATTGGTTCTGAAAGGGTTAACTGAATTTTATGAGAATAAAAAATTCAATCGCAATAATTGGAAATAATATCTGTTATTTAATATTGATTTGAATATATTTTTCAGTATACAGAAAGTACTCATATTTTGATTTGAATTTTTTTGCTCATAAAGGTAATTGTCGAATAAATATTTATTTTTTTGTAGAATTAAATTTCAAAATTATAACATTATTTTATAATTCAGTAATTTATAGTAATATATCTTTATATAAAAATAAGTTTTTTTTTATATATCTAGAAAAGACTTGAAAAGTGAAAACTTTCAGAGATTAGAATAAATACTTCCAAAGATTTCATGAAGTGCCTATTAATGTATTTTGACACACTTTTATTGATTTTTATAGAGACTGAATTAAAATATCGATAAACTTTTAGAATTTAGGTGTTTCTGTAATATATTTGAAAAAAATGGTAATTGATTCAAATAACCTGAACTCCATTTTTTATACATATTATAACTATTACTTTTGAAGCTTGAAACATTACCATAATTCAAATTTTATACGAATAAAAAAAATTGTTTATTTTTAGAAGTCTCTCTTTTTTGAAAAAAGAATTTGTTTAGTCAAATTATAAATGAGTCAAACCAAAAAATATAAGTACTTCATTTAACTTTGTTACTGTTAACGAAATAAAAAAAATCGCCTAAAAATAAATTTTTAGTTAAATTAAAAAAAAAATAAACATTTTTTTAAATTCAAATAAAAAATTTGTTCAACAATTTTTGGATTTTCGGAACAAGTGGGACCTTATGGTACCAGTAAATTTGTGGTTTTTTATCAATATCTTTCTTATTTGTTCGTATTAAATTATGAACCAATATTTTTCTATTTCCTCACCAAATTTCCGATCTTTTATAGTACTTATGAAGCAGCAACTGCTTATTAGTTCTCGAGAAAAAAAATCCAAATGGTCAAAGGAACTCGATTCTCTAAAGTTGATTTTTTTACTTCTTTAGTCCCTGAAATTTTTATTAAACGCAAAAAATAGTTTTTCTCCTCATCTAAAAAGTTAGACTTATGAGAGGGTTAAATCATACAAAGTGTATTCAAACTTTTCTTTGGTTGAGTCACACAAATTGTTTTCTTGGCTTTTGAAAATCGTGCAAAGACTTACGATTTCATTGAATTTACTTTATTTCGATTATAATTTTTTTATAGATACTCTTCTGTTAAAAGATGGAAATGGTGTTAAAATAAAATAAAAATCACCATCTCTGTAAATTAAAGTTAAGAATCTTGAAAATTCGTATCTTAGATGTATAAAAAGCTTTAGAAAATTTGTGTCCAGTATGTAGGGAAAACCAGACTTTGATCTGATAATCAGCTTATCTAGTCGTCATAGCTATAATATAATAATCCAATATACTGAATGCAGTTACAGATATATGTGGAAATATATAAAAGATGAACTCTTGTAGAAAGTATACGTCCGCATTCAAAACTCACAACCATAAATACTTTAAACTTCTTTCAGAACCTATATATTTTCTTTTCAAAATATACGTTAAAGATTTTTTTTAAAAATATTTTTATAAAAATTATAGATTCTGGCGCCAAATACAATCTGATTACTATAGGTACAGGAAGATTATTGAAGATTTTCAACTTAAAAATTATTAATGATGAAGTGAATTTCTAGTATTTTTTTTATAGTAAAAAATTTGTTTTGTAGACAAAAGGAAACTTCTTCAAAGTTCAACTACTTCTGACAAAAAATTCATTCAGAAGCGGTAGTTGAATAAAATTTGTACGAAAGTGGTTGAAGCTTTTTTCTAAGGAGCTGATTCAAAAGAATTGTCTTAAAAGGATGACATTTTCTTGAAGCAAGAGGAAACACAACATATCATACATGGTACACCTTGGTTTTTGAATTTTTCGTGTATAACTAAAATATTCTTGACACTATAGAATTAGCAAAATATTTTTTTACTTCCTCGGTAAATTTGCGATTCTGCGTGCTAGTTTTCAGATAAAAAATCATTACTACTATCCGTCTATAAAATATAGAGCCCTAAATATTTTGCAGAATACCTCATCTGGAAAAAATGTGAAAAATATAAAACAAAGCATATTCAAAAGAGAAAGATGTCCTCTGTACTGTGAATGTTAGATAAAAAATTTCAGTCAATTGGGAAGATTTTTATGATCAGAGAAAGGTGAAAAAGTACCCAAATTTCAGGTTCTTTTGAGAATGGTCATCTTTGAGACGTCACTGCTCTAACAAAACGAATGTGAAAAATATGTGAAATTTTTTTGTGTTTTCTTGAACCTTATTGTGTTCAAATGTATAAAAACCAGTGTCAGAAATTTGCATTTGTTATCATTAAAATTTAAAAAGTTTAGGAAGACGTCATCTCTAAAAGTAACCAACTTACGGAGTTCATTCTTGAAGCAAATTATACATTATTTGTGTACGTCCATATTGAAAGGTACCACTTTGTCGATATATTCCCAGATAAATTTCCTACATTTAAAAAACAAAGTAAAACCTTCTGGCTTCAAAAATGAGGGTGTGAGACGCTTTCAAAGTTTGAAGTCCGTGAAACAGCATTTCCAGAAAATCGCAGTTGAAGTTTTCGTTGAAAAAAAAACATTAAATTCAAGTTGAAAGTTAACGAGATATTGTTTCAAAAAGCTTAATAAGAACCTAAAGATTAATATAAGGCAGTAGTTATATATTATAAATTTTAAAATAATGGTGATATATCGGTTTCTGTTATAAATCAACAAAGTGATCTGTTTTGAAACATCACTTATTTGATGGAGTTCTAGTTTGAAATAACGGAGTGAAGTTCAGAATCGTATTCCTAATGAAATTTCGAACAAATAAAACCAAAAAAGAACCATGAATGTTAATAAATATAAAAGTTATCGCACGTAATTCTGAAAAGAATGCTAATCTAACCTGCAACTTTCGTAAAGTTCATTTCTCGAATTCTTCGCTCATTTTCCCCAAAAAGAGCACTTTAATGACTTTTTTTCTAAAAAAAGAAGTGATGCCTGAACAATTTTATGAATTTTACTGCGAAAAACCGTGAAAAATTGGTAGTTTCGCGAAAAAACCAACCCAACCTAACTTTCGTTAAGTACACTTTTTATTAAATTTCTTTCACTTCCTTTTGCTTCTGAGACATATTCGTAGTACCAGTTGATTTATCAAAGGTTAAAGTATCGTCCTACATTAAAAACCAAAAATTGTCAATTTCTACACTCAGTTACAAAAACACGAATAACTCGGAAACTAGTATAGACAAAGTTGTCTGTTTCAATATGGACGGACACATTTATTAACAAGAGCAATGTATGTAATATCAAGCAGAAGAAAGTGGTATTCCATTGTTTAAAAAATTATTTTCTGTTGGCTAAAATACAAAGGACAATTCAATTGTGGAAAGAATGACCTGCACAGCATGAAGCCTTTTGACACTGACCCTTCTTTTGTCACTTTCAGTAATCAAGGATATTAAGGTCAAAAAGTCTCCTGCTGTGCAGATCATTCTTTGCACAATTGAACTGAACTTTAAACGAGACTTTGAATTTTAAATAACAAAAAACAATTTTTTAAATATTTAAACACCCCTTTTTCTAGTTGATATTGCATACATTGCTCTTGTTAATAAATAATATATAATTAGCTTCAAGAGTGAACTGCGTAAGTTGGTTAGTTTCGGAGATGACGTCTTCCTAGATTTTTAAATTTTAATGTTAACAAATGCAAATTTCTCACTTTGGTTTACATTTTTGGTCACATAAAGCCTCAAGGAAACTCAAAAAAATTTCACATATTTTTCACATTCGTTTTGTTAGAGCAGTGACGTCTCAAAGATGACCATTCTCAAGAGACCCTGAAATTTGGGTACTTTTTCACCTTTCTCTGATCATCAAAATCTTCCTAATTGACTGAAAAATTTTATCAGATATTCACAGTACAGAGGATATCTTGCTCTTTTGAATGTGCTTTGTATCATATTTTTCACATTTTTCCGGATGAGATATTCTACAAAAGATTTAGGGCTCTATATTTTATGGACGAATAGTAGTTTTCATGAAAAAAAATTTAAAAAGGTCGAAAAATCTCGATTTTCTGATGCTGATTTTTCTTGCTTCTTTAGATTCTAATGTAGTTATTAGACGCAGAAAAAATTGTTTAGCTACATTCAAAAAATGTATGCCTGAAAGCTGAAATTGAGGGCAAGAGCAATTTTCATGGTGGTTAGAAAAAATATTCTTTTGAACACAGATTGATTTCTAGTTCTATACTCTGTTCCCCGAGAGAAGACCCTACAGACGCGTATGGGGGTTGTCGTTTCCTGGAGGAGGAGTGTCCTTACCCTTTTTTTCACACGTAGTTTCTTCATTTCTCTTCTCATTGGTCCCTTGGTCCCAGTTTAAGATTTATTACTTTTCTTGGGCTTCTT